>VZSZ01003175.1:30846-95341 GCA_013398815.1 Ibidorhyncha struthersii | reverse complement strand
CCTCCCCGCCTCCACCACATGGCGTCCCTGCCGTCCCGGCCTCCGGCCCCCGCCCGCCGCGGTGCCCGGGCCCGCCAGAACCGGGCTGCCAGGCCTGAGTCACCGCCGCCTCCCGCGGAGCCGCCTCCCGCCGCGCCCTGCCAGCCGCCCGGGCACCGCCCGGCACACAGCAGCGGCGGCGGTTGCCAGGCTGAATAAGATAGAACATGAAAGGCGAAATAACAGGAGCTGCCACGCCCGGGGCTGCAGGGAATCTCGCTTAACCCTTCTCCGCCTGTGCCCGAAGCCGGCCCAGCTGCAGGAGAGGCTGCGCTGCCAGCAGGGCTTCCCTGCCGCCTGCGAGGCCGGGGTGCCAGTGACAGTGCATGCGGGAGTGGGGGGAAGCAGGGAGATGGGAGGACTCAGGTATGGCCTCATATACCTTTGGCATGGCAGCCCCAGGGGGACAGGGGCGGCATGGGTACGGCCTCAGATACCCTTGGCATGGTAGCCCCAGGGAGATGGGGGGGCACGGGTACAGCCTCAGAGATGCTGTGCACAGCACCCCCAGGGACATGTTGGGGTACGGGTGCCCTTCGCAGGCTTGCCAGCACATTGCTGTGCACTGGCACGGGGCCCTGCAGCCTGATCACTCCGGTGCACTGGCACCATCGCCCAGGAGCTACTACTGCAGCACACGGTAACCCCAAAATAGACTCCAGAGCACGCTAGGCCCCTGATGAGCCCAAACCCTCCTTCCCTGGACTGAGGTGCGCCTGGCCGGGGCTGGGATGAGCGGCCAGGGTCCGTGCCCAGCTGCCAGCACTGAGCCTGCTCCCAGGCCTGCTCGGCAGCCAGGCCCAAGCTGGTCTGACAGGCTCGGGGCAGACGGGAAGGGAGAGGCCGCCTGCGGCTCAGGAATGTGCAGCCCTTATCTCTGGCTCCCCTGCAATCCTGGGGAGGGAATAACTCTCCGGAGTTTGCCTTTCTCTCGCTCTTACTCACCCTCTGCCCTGGGTGGAGCTTGAGTCTCGCTGGCTCGGAGGTGCCCGTGAATCAGGCTGCAGGCACGTCCAGGGGAGCGGAGAGCCGGAGAGCACGACCCACCACCTGCCCTGGCTCACCTGAGAAGGTAGGAGAAGAGCAGGCACCTCCGGGGGTACCTGGATGGCCGGGTGAGGTGGCGGGCAAGGGCTGCGGAGGTCCTGTCCTGCTCCTCTGTGCAGGGCTGGGCACTGGGGGTCCGGGGCAGGGGCTTCTGCAGGCAGGAGATGGCTGCTCCAACGCAGAAAGGCTCCGGCAGCAGGAGCTCCCAGCCACGCCATGACAGCCCCCGCGGGAGAAAGGAAGGTCCCAGGAGGAGACAGGAGAGGCAGGGGGGCAGGGAGAATGTGCCAGCACAGACGGCAGACATCGTGGCTGGTGGGGGAAGAGACCTGTCAGTCCTCAGGTAGCCCAGTCAAAACTGCTTAGTGGACACTTCACCGAGCTTGTGTCCCATCTCCTTTGAGAAAACCCCGAGGAGTCGATATTTCCAAACTTATCCCTGTCTTTGGGAAGAGATCTCACAGCCTGACTCAGCTTCCCACAGTAGAACCAGAGCGGGCCGCCTTCTTGGATAGGAAACACTGTAGGGATGTGTGATCAAGAGATTGGGACAAAGAGGACTTCACCACTGGTAGCGCTGGGAAAGCCAAGGTCTGCAGTAGGCCAAGAGCCAAGAAACAGCTCTTGAGGCCCACTGCGCCTTTACTTGCTTTGACCTCACTCCATGCGCATGGGTGTGTAGCTGTCTGCCGACATGGTCTGCAAGCAGCGACACAGGCATTCATGCACGTACATGCAAAAGCACAGACAGATGCATGTGGACATACGCGTGCACAGGCACACGTGCATATATACTCACTAATTCTTTCCACAGATGTGGGCCTGTCTGACAGACCTCAGGTTTTGTGTGTGAGCACAGCGGAAGGGGAAAGTCTTGTGTTCCTGTCACTCTAAATTGACTAAGGTCGATAGAGGTCAATTATGGCTTTTGTCTGGCCTGAGGACCGAGGTTCTCTATCTTCTACAGCAGTTAGAGGGGAAGGAGGCACTTGTAAAGAAATGCCTGTAATATCCTTCTTCTGCTGGAAACATCTAGTTCATGAAAGTTGCAATAAGCTCAGCTGTGACAGAGGCCAAACATGCATGAGTAACAACTCTAGACGACAAACTAACCCCAAAACACAGCAGTGACAAATACAGCAGTGCAGAACAGTGGTGGCCTGGCATCCGTTTGCACAGCCTACAATAGCGTGTCTTCATTGGAAGGAGAGGCAATCACACAGAAGAAACATAGCGTGCTTTCACCCTGTTGCAGGGCCACAGAAGGGCTGCAGTTTGGGGAGAGAAAGTTTTTTTCATTTTGGCTTAACTCCCATTTATCCGAGTGGCTTTAGAGTTGTATTTGAGGGACTAAGAGAGAGTTGTATTTGCTGTCACCTGGCAGTGGAAATACTATGATTCTGAGGGGGAAAAAAAATACACTTTTTGTGTGGTTGGAGGGAAAATTGCATGTCAAAGGAAAAAGTGAAAATGTCACATATGACAGTATGGTATGATTGTGCCAGAGCAGTATCATGGCTGAGGAC
Source organism: Ibidorhyncha struthersii (assembly GCA_013398815.1). NCBI lineage: Eukaryota > Metazoa > Chordata > Aves > Charadriiformes > Charadriidae > Ibidorhyncha > Ibidorhyncha struthersii. Next base: position 92,729 of record VZSZ01003175.1, on the reverse strand, counting down.
AGACACACCTGTGTTCTATGCATAATTTTGCAGGCAGTCACAACTTTCCAAGCAACGGAAATTCACCTCCAAATTCACCTCCTCACCTTGCAGGATTGGACTTCTTTGTATTTTATGGTTAAATTGAACACTTCTGGACTGCTTGTCAGGCCCCATTTGGCTGGATTTTTGTAGTCCTCATGAGGAATAGGAGTTTCATGAGTGCGTTTCTAAATTCCGGATGTGGGGGAAATAAAAAGTCAAGGGCAGCATGCGTTTTTCCATCTCCTTCTCCAAATTCCACACTGTTGGACCTTTTCTTGAAGTCTTCTGTTTTAGACTTCCTTACACCTGCTACCTAGTAAATAAAAATCCAAGGAAAGGAATTGATTGAAAAAGAGTAAGCTTGGCATGAGCGTTACTCTCGTCAATGTGGAGCTTAGGGACGTGGTTTAGTGGTGGACTTGGCAGTGTTAGGTTAACGGTTGGACTCGATGATCTTAATGGTCTTTTCCAACCTAAATGATCCTATGATTCTCTGTCTTCAGATAATCTGATGTCCATAAGAGGCCCTTTTTGCAGACAAGATCGCGTTTCATTTTTTGGTAGCTGAACCATCAGGTTTTGCCCCAGTGACTCTCTACAGGTTGGATTTACACATGCCACTCCATACCCTTTATTTCATAGGACAGTTAAGTTTGACATGCTGGCATGCTGGCTCAATAACCACCTCACAAGGGGAATTACGACATGTAATTTTTCTGCTACTTTTCCCTTCCTCTGGCCTGTATGAAGATTCCCTGGACATTCTGAATGTCTGGCTAATTTCCTCATTCTCCAGCAAAGATTATTTTGTGGGATCCCTTGCACTGACTAATAAGCAGAGCTGAATGGGAGTCCAGTCGGTGTTCTGAGGTGCTGACTGGGCTCCCAGCTCTATTCTGCCACATGCCTGTAGCATTCAGTACATTTACTACTCACTGTAGACACAGAAAGAGTTTATTATGCCAGTTCACAGGGTCAGCTGACAAATGTATGTAATATGGAAGATAAAGTTGTAATCTCTGGAAGCTCAGTGAATGAATTGATTAAATTAATTGAAGCAATTTCTCATCTGATGACCATGATTTCAGATGAAGTGAAACTCCTAAACTACAGCAGGCAGACATAACTTTTTTTTTTTAAATGATGACTCAGATCCATATAAGACCATCTAGAGTAAAGAATGGAATCACATTCACTCAGGTGCTTTAATGAAGGATGAATAGTAGAGGCTGGTCAGATGGCCAAGAGAAAAGGCCTGGGAGTTGTACGTGTGACATTGTAACAGGAATAACAAATTTTCATCTTCCAAACAGAAAATTTAACAGTAACATAGGCTTGGAGCCTACACCCTAAAACTGAGAGAACACTGAGAATGAGAACACAGCGTTCAGCAGAAAATACAGAAAGGAAAATCGAAAGGGGAAAAATAATTCCTGTGAAGACTTAGAAGACACAGTTGTGGCTGAGAAAGGGTCAAATTCAGACCATTACCCCTATTTCACCATGCTGTTCTGGGGAACATATCTGAGCCCTGCTTGGTGAGAAGAGCAGTTAACAGGAAGGTATCCAGCATCCTTTGCCGTAGTGCTTGTAAAATTTCCATAGCAATGCACTGTGGCTAAACCAGGAAATTTTGGGGTACACCTGAAAACGAAAAGTGCTATGTACACATCACTGTGAGACTGGCAAGTGAGAGGCCTGAGATCCTTTCTCAGTAGAAGTCCAATCCTTAGTACAGAAAGCTAGCACATGTAGGAGCAGCTTCTGGAAAGCATGAGTGTATCTGTCACTGGTAATATGGGCTATCCAATCTGCTGTAGCAGGATTAGAAGGCGCTAGCTGTCCCTCCATCACACAGCGCAGAATTAAAAAAACCCACACCTTAAACTGTATTCCAGGAGATGGGTCCCTCCCCAAATCATTTATCTAGTACACCATTTTCTTGAGAGCAAATCAACATTTTCTGTGTCTTACTGTCACAATGTCGGCTCAAGTAGTTTTACCTTAGGCATTACTGTTCTCTCCTAAAACTGACCCTTCCAGATTATTAGCAAGCTGTTTTCATATAATCTTTTCTATTTTATCAGGCCCAATAATTTTTTTTTAAATAATTGATTTCTAAACTTCTGGGGTTCTAGATATTTTGGAAACCTGAAAATTTTTCACAGCCCACCATAAGAAATTTAAGTGATGTCATTGAGCATGGTGCATGGGCCCACACACCCCTGCCTGCTGGACCACCATTTGGAAATAGCTGCTTTACATTTTTCTCCTGGATGTACCATTTGCTGCTTCTTTGACTCTGAAAATCTCTTTGATTAATTTCTTGAAGTCCTTCAAACGTTAATAGCATGGAGGGGTTTTGTGGCTGGCCGTGGAGTCCAGCAGGTTAAAGTAATTTCTTCCGTCCATGTTGCCTTTCTCTTCTTGCTGGTATCCAGGGCAAAGAAAAGACAAGGTCTTTAAGGCCAGCAATTTTTTGCCTATTCTTGCACATAAGCAGAGCTCATAGCTTACTAGCCCTTTTCAGCCGGGGTGAGACAGCCTTGGCTCCTCTCGGGCAGTTCCCTTCGTCTCTGTTGCTGTGTACAGACCTAGAACGGCCTCAGCTTTTGGGAGTGTCTTGAAGCAGAGAAGCAGGTCCGGCCAGGGAAGGGATCATCTGAGAAAGGCAGCCTGGGAACTTGCTGTGCAGGCAAAACACGTAACAACAAGCACTGGAGTCAGCACTGGGAAGGAAGATAGAGCCAGCCTGGGGTGCTGAGACATCAGCAGGGGCTGACATCAGGCAGCAGCACATGAGAGGGAAAGGAACCATTGAGCCGGTTTTCTTTTGCTTAGACTGGGTAAATACAGTCCATCGCTCTTGATTCACACCTGGCACAAAGAATCAAGAATGCAGGTCCTTTTATATATTTTTTAATCTGTAGGGCTAGGGCTTTGTGGTGATCATGCATTCGGCATAGCTGAAAATAGAATTTCATGCTACTCCTTTAGAAAAAAACAGTTAAAGTCCATTAAAATGGAACATAATATGGATGTACAGCAAATGACACACAAGCCAACATGTCTATACTTTTCCCAGTTTCTGCTCTTAGCATTACTCTAGAGGTACAGGGAGAATTTTTACATCTAGCTTCATCTGTCAGTTACTTTTCCTGTCTCGGCCTGTATTAAATGTTTCCTTGCGGTGGAACATTTTTCTGTGCAGAGATAGTTGTAGACTGTGATCACATCATCACTTACTCTTTCTAGTGTTAGGAGGGTCTGATAGCTTTTGCAGATCACAAAACCTGAATGCTTGTGGTAAGTATCAAAGCTGGTAAAGTCACTCGCAATTACAGCAGTGTGAACAGAAGCAGGCCTCGGGCCAAGCCAAAGGGAAATTTCCGTTGGAGACTCCCTCCTCAAAAAAAGCTCTTGATAATTGCACTTGGATAGCTGCATGCTCCTTTCGCTCCTGTTTCTCCCTTGCTAATGCTTTTTTGTCTGAGGAAGGATTGCATGAGTACTCCCAGTGCAGAGGTGCGTTGGCGCAGTAGCAACCAGCCCAGCATCTTTGGGAAAGCCCAAGCAGACGGGTGGAGGAGACCTTTGCTGCGCTGCCGAGAGATTGAATACTGCCTCTCATCAGCCCATTATATCAGCCTTCATCTCCCACTTGTTAAGTTTTCGACAAGCTCCTTCGTGCTCTCCTTTATCCACTGCCCCTAAGCATGGGAGGAGTTACTCATCAACAGCTACAAAGCCTACCTTCTTTTTCTCCTTCAGCTTCCTCCTGAAAAAAAAACCAACTATTCCATACTAGCATGTTAAAAAGGAAGTTCTAAAGAGCTAGTGTACCAAATACTTGTTTCTTTCTATAGCCTTCTCTGTACCTATGTTCATCATTGTCCCATCTACTATACTTACAGGAAGGATTTCTTGGGAAGGAATTAATTTTTGCAATTTTGGTTCACTCATTATCTAATATGTTAAGATTCTGATTGTGACTGGTGTCCTTGACACTTTTAAATCTATGAACATGATTTTGTGAAATGATTGCTTAGGATAGCAGAGAGCTGCATGAAATGCCAAATAATGATAACAGCCTTCTAGAACGTGTGGAGAGAAGACACTGTGGATCAATGTTTTTTTTTTTCCGGCTGCCTTTTCACCAGTTCTGAGTGACTGCAAAATCAGAGGAACAGTAAATGCAAAGTACAGAAGGCCTTGTATGGAGAAAATGGGAGCCAGCATGGTGGCTTGTCAAATGATAAATGAAAGCTAGTCTGGAATCCCTGTAGAAATAAATGCACAAATGTTTTCTCTTGGTCCGTGTGCTCTTCATGGTGGAGCACAGGGGCCAAGCACATGGTTCCTTAACAGACTTTTTCTTTATCTGTCTGATGCCAGTTACTTTGCCTGTCCCCAGGTATTGTGATGGTTCTCCCATACTTCTTATATTAAGAAATTCCATCAAAAATTTGTTTCTCAGATGCCCCTATAGAAGCTATCTGTAATACAGTGCCTACAGACCACTTAATTCCACAATGACTATATGTACCATGCTAAATTTGCACATCTCCCAGCTGTTCTTTTGTGCTTCTCATCTCATTTTTCTCTTTCATCTGTTTATCGTGTCTCATAGGGCCTAGATTAAGAGACCTTCTTAAGCAAGAACCAATTTAATAATTGCTGGTGCTTCATCTAGTACAATGGGATTCTGAGTCTTCATCAGTCTTTTACTGTAACTGTACTCAACCAAACCAGCAAGGCTGTTTGGCTGTAGCGTCTTGGGATTCAGGAAAATCAATGGGTTGTCACTGTCACTGCAGTCCAGCAACAGCAGGACTAAAAGAAAAAAACATAAAGCATAGTAATCCTATCCTATAAATCAGCAGCATGCTCATTGCTCCTTAGCGGTCAAAAAGCAAATGGCACATTAGGCAAGGAACGGAATGTAAACACTGTATATAAAGCCATATTTTACTTCCATCTTGCAGCTGCAATCCCACCATCTCAGACATGGATACAGTAGAGTGAAACAAATTCAGAGAAGAGAATAGATTAGAGGATCATCAGAGACATGGAGTGGTTTCCATATGGGAAACAGGTGAATAAGTTAGAGTTCTCCATCTAGAAAGGTGATGAGTGACAGGAGAGTTAACAGACATAAAATCAGAGTGGTATGACAAAGGTCGATAGATGCTGATTACCCTATCCAAAGCAAAAAAAACCCCACAGTATAAGCAGCAGATTCAAAAGAGAAGGAGATGGTTCTTGACTGTATTGCTGAGCTGTAGAACTCCTTGCCTCTGGCTTTTGTAGATGCTGAAAATTTTTATGGGTTTAGGGAAACTCTATGAGTTTATGGTAGCAAAATCCTTTGTATCTATCTACAGTCATTAAAGCATATCTAGGTCAGGAGGTTCTTGAGCCTCAAGTAGCTAAAATTGGCTTAGAGAAGCTGGTGAAGCATAATAAGTTCTTGGCCTGTCCGTGTATGTTTTCCACATCATCTGCTCTTAGTCCCTATTGGAGATGGGTTTCTAGGCCTGATGGACCTTTGATCCAATCCAGTACAGCTGATTTTAAGTTCTGTTCTCCCAGAAACATAGGGTAAAGAGAGTGTTCAGAGACAGTGAGAAAGAAGCCTGGAGAGAGCGAGAATTTGGGCACTGTTTATTTAGATAAATAAGAAAGAAAATACAGAAATTGATATGAGTAAATGGCAGGTGAAATGCAAAGATGTTCAGAGGGGCTTTTACATTACAAGCATTTACTATTAAAGAAGACAATGCACCAGACTACAAAGTACAGTATACTGTATGGAATGGGATTGGGAAAAACTATAATCTTTCTGGATTATTATAATCTAAATCATCAGCGTTTATGTGAGGAAAAGCCATCTCAGTAATTTACACAGAGAAAATTGATTGAAATACAGTATTTTGGGTACAGTTTGAGATTAAGGATGTGGGTGCACACAAAAATGCTGCACACTCAGGTGTGCCATCACAGAGTAATGATTTCACAGCAGCAGTTGTACCTGCACTGTGTAATAATACCCTGTGGTAAGTGCAAGGTACTACAGTTTGCTTTTGTTGAAGTATTTGCCTTTCATTCGTGACAAGGAACGTGCATGGCAGGTACTGCGGGTCATGATGTTTGTGCAAACTTACTTGGCAGTAATTTGATCACAAATCCTAATGGACAGTTGTTAGCTGGATAAATATGCTAAAATCGTTTCAGGGAATAAAAGTGCATTACTTTCAAAAGACCATTAATAAGATGTGTCACAAAGTTGACTGAAAGTAAGTGGAAATAAACACTGAAATTATTAAATCCAGAGATAATTGTAGGGAAAAAAACTAGCCAAGTGAGCTGAAAGGCCAGGATAAAGCAAATGAAACCATGTGCTGCCAGTGCAAGGTAATTTATACAAAGGAAAAAACCTGATCTAATTGTATGCCCTCTGGGATTCAAGTAAATACACAGTTTTGGTTGGTGACAGTGTAAGTATACTTCTTATAATAAGTCTTGACTTCTCTAAATCATCTTGACAAATGCTTTCTGAAATGTAATTAAAATCATACTACATTATGCTAAATTAACAGGTCTTGCATTAGGTAGTTAATTAAAGAGTAATTTATTAGTATCAATCATTAAAGACAAGGTATTAATAATGTTGGTTTTTATCAGACTTACCAGCAATTGAGTCTTTCTCCGGTGCTGCTCAGGAGTTCAATAAAATGTTTCCATAATCAGTAAATAGTCTAGTAAAGTTTAAGGATAACATAAAGTTTAAGGAAATTGTAAATATCATATTTATAAATATCATATTCAGTAAAGAACAGTAAATAACAGTAAAAATCACAACACTACAATCTGATGAAGTGTATTTTAATACAGCCAGATATAAAACAATATGCAGAAATCCAGAATGAACGTTGCAATTGTAGAATTGAAGAGTCAGTGATGTGCAGATGAATTAAATTACCAGAGAAAGCTCAGAGAATTCTTAAGGAAAAGCCACAAACATTGTCCAGGGACAGGAGACAAGCCCTACTAATAGGGCTGTTCATGGAGAAATGCTGAGAAGTGATTTATACTGCACTTGAACAGACAAAAGATCTGGTATTAGGTAATTTTTCAACTTTGCTAATACAGGCACTAGAATACAGTTAAAATCTGAAGTTAAAGATTACTTTGTGAAATAAGATGCATTTTCACTTTGGTAAAGGTAAATGAATGCTGAAGTAGCTTGCTAAGAAAATGGTTGACTCAGCGATTTGGTATTTTTTTTTAAAAATAATCTTTCTAATGTATATATTTAAATATAGTTATTGGGAAGAATGTTATCGCCTATGTTGGTGTTCAGGCTGAAAGGGTGCTTGGCTCTCTTTTGCCCTTTGTAGCTGCACTTTTCTGCTCTACTCCGCTCTGCTTTTCTCTACTCTATCAGTCAGGCTTTTGTAGAGTAGGACTATGCGCTGCGTGCTAATCGTGGCTACTGCTCTTCCACCTATACATTAAAACAGCAGTGATAATCGTCTCATATTGCAGGACTTCTCTGAAGGAGTCAGGAAGTAGTCTTCCTCATTGTACAACTGGATAAATGTATTTAGGGTTTTTCATCTTCCATTGACCCAGTTGACCACAGCTACTGGTAGAATGGGGTAGTGAAATACCGAGTTGCAGTATGCAAGCCAGATATTCACTGACTTGCAATATTCAATGCTAAGCTAATGGTTTGCAATATTACATCAGATGATTTTGTAGTCCCCCTTCATGTACTCTTAATGTTTTAAAAAACAGTTGTGCTATAGACTAGACAACAGACAGTTCAAAATTAAAGCACTTTAAATTATTAAGCAGTCTTGTTTCAAAAAATAGTCATCATTGGATAGGTTTGTTTTTAACAGATTTGCACAAAGTTCAGTGTTATGTTTTATCTCTAATATTTTGATCAGTGAACTAAAAACACTTGTGATAAAGCTTTTAGGCACTTGATAATCGGGAAAGTCAATAAAAATAGAAGATAGGGTAGGTATACAGAGCACCTTGGATCACTTGATAAACTGCTGCATCACAGTTATTACACATACTAAATAAGAATCCATTTCATACTTAAAAAAAGGAGACTGTATCCCAACAGCCGCTGCAAAAACTAATGGGTATCAGAGTAGCCAACGAGCTGAAGTGCAGTGCCATGGCAACACCCACAGATATACAAGCAGGAGTAGGGAGGCAGTTTTGTCTCAAATGCAGCACTGGTAAGAGACCATGGGAATATTGTTCTCAGCTGTGCTGACCGCATTTTAAAATGGACCTGGAACGGAGTACAAAAGAACTATTAGTACAATTTGATGTCTCACAAAATGTACGGTAATGGTAGGATTCATCAGCCTTGATGTGGATGTCTGCTTTAGTGTGAGACAATTACTCATTTCACTATGTTGACTAGATTTTGGTCATTGGTAATAGTAGTATGGGCATCAGACTTTCATGGAGATGTTCTGCAATGAAGATGCCTGAGTCTCAGTTGGGTGAGACTGATCTGCCCTACTGTAGAAGTTATGTTTGAAAGTACAGATGAAAAAGTAAAAAACCTGCTCCAATTTCTTTACTCTAGTAGCCATTTAAAGACTGAAATTCTGGAACCACCCATCTCCTAGGCAGATTCTGGTATAAGTTATTGACAGTTTCAAGCTGGATATTGGTAGAATGGATTGTATGACAGGATAAAGGTAATCTTGGCATTAAGAAAAATTGAAGACTGAGCACTGAAGCTTTGGAAGACTGATTCGTTAATGTCTCTAGGAAAAAGATTAAGAGAAGACTTGGCCAAAACTAAGCATCTATATTAGAAGATAAATCTTATCCCATACTCCTTTGATTTTATTCACTTATTCTCCATCAACTATAAAGGGGAACATAAGGCAATTAGTTTGCGTGTAAGCATGTTATACACATTTAATGAATGTGACCCTTGAGGAGCAATCTTGATTCCTAAACTTAGGTGTTTAGTGTCATTTTAGGTGCCTTAGGGAATCTAAAACACAGCAGATGTGGCACAAGCCCTACGAAAGACTCACACCCTTCTTGACCAGTAGCTGGAGGCCAGGCAAGATACCTTAGGGCATCCCAAGTGATGTTAAACACCTGTGTGTAGACACCTGAATTGCTGCCCTGGTTATAGTTTGTTTGCACTTTATATTTAATTTAAGCAAGGCTCAAGGGCTAGGTGCTGGGAAGAAGTTAGAATTTCCCCCTTGCTACCTAATTTGGCTTCTGGAATTCTTTCATCTTCCTCTAAAACAACAGGGATTGGACAGCAGGATAAGTAGTGGCATATGCCAGTATGCGTAACAGTCCTAAAGAACTTCTCAGGTCCCATATTGGTGTGTTCTGCTCATAAAATCAAGTTTAAAACAATTGCTGAAATTTTTTTCCCAGGTCATATTGGCAGTATATAATAGGAGGCCTTTGCTTTCTTGTACAATGTAGGGGCAGTACTCTTCTGGGATCCTCTTCCCGATAAAGTTGCGGCTGCTGAAGTTGTGGAGTACATTGGGTGGCGTGCTCGAGCTTTCCTGTTCCCTTCTGGTAGTACACTGTAGGTTTTGTGGTTCTGGAGCTTTTGTACTAAGGGTGTCAGTACTTGTCATGTAAACAGAAGGAGGGATGTGCAGTGGTTCCTTTTGGACTGATCATATGTCACATAGCTGTTCACAATTGCAGATGCTGGATTTATATGATCTCTTCTCCTCCTGTAACCATACACAGTTCAGTTCCTGAACTATAACTGGACTACAGAATATCTCATTACCCTTTATAAAGACCCTCAAGGGCAATGTGGTGCTGTCACACATTATTCTTTTTAGCATCATCATTTTTCAATGGATTCCCCATAGCTTGTGTCATAAAAAATTGTAAACTGTGACTAGCAGTTAAAAGAAAATTAAATTCCTAATTAAATAAAATAAATAAGCCCATAAATAGGTAAAATTCTCTATTAACCGGTAGTTACAGGTTTCCATATACATTTGGTATATTTCAGTTTGTGACTTAGTTTCTTTGACTGTTACAGTGGTTCACATCTGTCTTTTTCTGGGGTGAATGAAGCTGCAGAAAATAGATTTGCAGGTGAAGTTCAGTCAAGGAGGCAACCCCTTCTTGGAGTCCCTCTTTTGTTTCAGATGCCACCATAATCTAGGAAAGTACAGCCGTCATGCAAGAATACTAATAAATAATGTCTGCCCTAATCTTCTGTCACTCTGGATTGAGGAAATCTGACAAGATGTTCAGTGAATTCCTGTTAAAGGAACCAACGCATGAAAGCAAAGAATTGCTGTCTAACTGTAATGACAGCCTTTGACAATCAGTTCTCAGGAAGTAAGGGCCCATGTGGGCTATGCATTTCATAGAACTCTGGTCCAGATTTTGCTGCTTCTGCCAAATATTTCCTTCTTTTTGATCTTCCAGGCTTCCTGCATGACAAGTGCCAAAGGTTTAAGAGAGAATGAGAAAGTACTTATACCCAGCTGCCCTTCCTGGCATTATACATCCTGAATGCACTACAAAATAAACAGAATACACAGTTCTAGAGTCAAACAATAACAAGGCAGCACTGTGTATTTAGTAATATATCTCATATTCTCTAAGGCATGTGAAGTGGTATGCTACAAAATCTAGCATTGCCCTGCAATAACTTACACATTTTGAATGGATCAAACTAGGTAACACAGACAGTAGTTTAAAACTATTATATCTTAGAAACCTCACTATGGCAAACAAATATTAGCCATAAATGGTATGTTACAATTTTCATCTAATTTGTAGGGGAATTACTTATCAAATAGTGGATTATTTGACCTAGAACTAGAGACACAGCCTTGCAGTTCGCAGCTTAACAAGATCAAATGTGACCCAGCATCTCAGAGTTCTGCCAGTTGTAGATAGCTATTCCCAGGAGCTGTAACTTAGGAAGAAAAAAAACAAAACAAAACAAAAACAAAAAAAAAAACCCAAAACAAACAACAACAAAAAATTAAGTAAATGCAGAATCTAGATGAATTCTGTAAGATGGACAGTAGCAGGAGTGTACTTGCAAAGACTGCAAGTGCATGGAATCCAAAAGCTCAGGTGACTCTGCTTCCTCATAGTGAATTAGCATTTCTAGGAGAGTTTCTGCCCAGGAGCTACACAGATGACTTTTGTAAAGTTTTATTTATTCATTGACCTGAGATCAGCTCACGGTTACCATAGTGACAAAAGATAATAACATTTGAGGTTCCAGTTAACTTCTCCCGTTTTGCTTAAATTGACAGGGGAGTTTGAAAGACCACTGAAAGAGTATGAATCAATTTGTGCATCTCTTGTCATGCAAAGCATGGAATATATTCATTGTAGATAGCAGCACATGAGAAGCTAGGGGGAGACTATTGGGATGATGCTGATGTTAAGTGTTCCTGAGATATTTCTTCACAGAAATTACCTATACTTTTTAGGGCTTACAAATGGTTTAATGCAAATACACATATCAATTTTATATATATATATATATAAACCCACAGCATTCTTCATGCAAGCTGAGAATTCATCAGCCTTAGTATTGTTCTTGTTGCAGATCAGGGAATTAAAGCATGCCAACCAATTAATAGAATCATAGTATGATAGAAAGGTTTGTGTTGGGAGGGACCTTCAAAGACCATCTAGTCCACCCCCCCTGCCTTGGGCAAGGGCATCTTCAATTAGATCAGGTTGCTCAGAGCCCAGTCCAACCTGACCTTGAACACTTCCAACATTCACAACTTCTCTGGTTCCAGTGTATCACTACCCTCATCGTAAAGAGTTTCTTCCTTATGTCCAATCTAAACCCACGTTCTTTCAGTTTAAAACTGCTGCCCCTTGTCCTGTCACTACAGGCCTTGGTAAAAAGCCTCTCTCCAGCTCCAGTAGAGTAGAGTAGAGTAGAGTAGAATAGAATAGAATAGAATAGAATAGAATAGAATAGAATAGAATAGAATAGAATAGAATAGAATAGAATAGAATAGAATAGAATAGAATTTCAGTTGGAAGGGACCTACAACAATCATCTGGTCCAACTGCCTGACCACTTGAGGGCTGACCAAGAGTTAAAGCATATTATTAAGGGCATTGTCAAATGCCTTATAAACACTGATGGGCTTGGGGCAGCAACCACCTCTAGGAAGCCTGTTCCAGTGTTTGACTGCCCTCTCAGTAAAGAAATGCTTCCTCATGTCCAGTCTGAACCTCCCCGGGCGCAGCTTTGACCCATTCCCAGGCATCCTCAGCACCTCCCTCTCCACGTCCCCTCCTTGGGAAGCTGCAGAGAGCAATGAGGTGGCTCCTCAGCCCCCTTCTCTCCAAAGCAGACAAACTCGGAGTCCTCAGCCACTCCTCAGAGGACTTCCAGGGCTTTTCAGCCCTTCACCAGCTTTGTTGCTCTCCTCTGGACCCATTTGAGTACCTTAACATCCTTCTCAGGTGGTGGGGTCCAGCACCGCACACAGTGCTCCAGGTGAGGCCACACCAACGCTGAGCACAGCGGGATGATCCCTGCTCTGGACTGGTCAGTCGCACTGTGTTCGATGCCCCCCAGATGCGGTTTGCCCTTGTGCCAGGGCACACTGCTGGCTCCTGCCAAGCTGCTGCCGCCAGCTCCCCACAGTGCCCTTCTGCAGGGCTGCTCTCCAGCCACTCCTCTCACACTTTATACTTGTGTCCGGCATTACTCCATCCCAGGGCCAGAATCTGGCTTTTGTGTTTGTTAAATTTCATGCCATTGATGATTGCCCAATGCTCCGCTCTATCTAGATCCCTCTGCAAGGCCTCATGTCCCTTGAGAGAGTCAACAGCACCTCCCAGTTTAGTATCATCAGCAAATTTGCCAATGGTGCATTCAACTCCTGCATCCAGATTGTTGATAAAAATATTGAACAGAACTGGCCCTAGAATGGAACCCCGAGGAACACCGCTGGTGGCTGGTCACCAGACAGATGTAGCCCTTTGAGTCCTGCCATCCAGCAGGTTCTTCACCCTGTGAAGAACTGTGTACCTGCTCATCCCACAGCTGGACAACTGGTCCAGAAGGATGCTGTGAGGGCCAGTATCAAAGGCCTTACCAATCCAGAAATACTACATTCACCGCCTTCCCTTCACCTGCTAGGTGATTGACCTTATCATAGAAGGATATCAGAGTAGTTAAAGTATTATTTAAGTATTGAAACGCTTCCCCGGAGCCTCCTCTTCCCCAGGCTGACCACCCCCAACTCTCCCAGCCTGTCCTCCCAGCAGAGGGGCTCCAGCCCTCGCAGCATCTCGGTGGCCTCCTCTGGCCCCGCTCCACCAGGGCCATGTCTCTCCAGTGCTGAGGCCCCCGAGCTGGAGGCAGCACTGCAGGGGGGTCTCCCCAGAGCGCAGCAGAGGGGCACAATCCCCTCCCTCGCCCTGCTGGCCACGCTGCTGGGGATGCAGCCCGGGATGCCGGGGGCTTGCTGGGCTGCCAGCGCACGTTGCCAGCTCATGATCAGCTTTTTCTGCCCCCCAGCACCCCCAAGCCCCTCTTGGGAGGACTGCTCTCTGTCCCTCCATCCCCAGCCTGTGCTGGGACTGGGGGCTGCCCCCACGCAGGAGCAGGACCCTGTGCTTGGCCTGGCTGAGCCCCATGAGGTTCACTCTGGCCCAGTCCTCCAGCCTGTCCAGGTCCCTCTGGATGGCATCGCTTCCTTCGAGCAAATCAGCTGCATTGCTCAGCTTGGTGTGATCTGCAGACTTGCTGCTGGTGCACTCCATCCCACTCTCCATGTCATTGATGAAGATACTAAATTCTGTAGCATGAAGAAAACACACAAAACAGATCACATCACCTTGCCCATTATTAAATTTTTTTCCTAGCTGTATAAATGCTAATGACTACTAGCTAGAAAGCACTCTGGGTGAGTAGCTTTAAGGAAAACTGTCATATGGAATAAAAGCAGACACTGTAGCACGCCTCTCTGCTTCTGTGAACGACCCCCTGCCCATATAGTGTCCCTTTGGACTAGGAAATCAGCTGCCTCTGAGTTTGAAGTAACAGATATACAGATCTTGATTTGCTCAAGCTTTTTCTCCTTATATGCAGATTCAGCCTCTTTGGCTCTCAGTTATATCCAGAGGCTATGGTAATCTTTCCTTACAGATGTAGACACAACCAGTCACTCTTGAAACTTTTTATTCCCCAGACTCTAAATCTGTATCAGTAGACCATCAGCTTCCCATCTTGCACAAACATAAGGTGCAGGCACTTGTTCCACTTCTGACATACCAGCATCACGAGCACAGACAGCACCATGTCTTTTTGAACGCATTCCAGATAATTCCCACGAACTGTCAAGGGCTTTCACTCTCTGGAATCCTATTCAGTAACTTAGTTTTCTCTTAAGAGCTGCAGAATATTTAAGATTTTTTTTAAATTAAAGTTCTGCTTAGTTATTTTGTAAGCTGTTTCAAACCAGAAATGATCTGCCACGGATTCTGTGAAGAGCTATAATCCAGTGCATACACAGCAAGTGCACTGTGTGTAGGTGGTTGAAATTGCTGCTCTTGCTTACCTGTGCTACCCACACGGTTGTGACAAATGTCCTGAGTGTATTCGCCTCACTGCACACACACAGAGGTTCTGTGTAGCTCTGGTGCTGTTATCCCGGCACTGCCCGCAGGCACCGAACACCCTGTGGAGTTCATCCACACGAGCACAGGACACTGCCTCCTCCACGTTACAACTGCTGCTGCAAACAAGTTGACAAATGATACAGACAAAAGTGTGAAAACTTCAGCTTCTTCCTAAACTTCATTTCTAAAATAAAAATGAGGATCTGTTCACGGGGATCAAAGTACATGACAGCTATGCTTTGTAAGTGAGCAAACTCTAAAATTTCCTCACACTTAGGCTCAGGGTAATCTAGGGTCTTCTTGGGGCAAAAGGATACTTTTTTTAGTTTTTCTGCATTTCCTTAGGAACAGTGTAATGGTCAAAGACACCTGTTGTAGCTACTTTTAAATTTATCGTGCCCACTTGTTAGGGCCTTGTCCTTATATCCTTGCAGGTCATGAGCTACGTAGGCTTACGGTGGCAGAAACATAATTTCTGGGTTTTATTTCACAGTTCTCAGATTTGTGCGTCTATTTTGGAAGGAATTAAAACCACCTGAAGGAAGCGAGGAGGGTTAATGACTAGAACCTCGCCTGGGCAGACACAGGAATGCCGCACTCAGCGGGCTGCAGGTCCCTTCCGCGCGGGATCTGACGGCGCTTTCTAAGCATTAACGTCTGAGACAGCGTCTCCCGCCGTAGCGCTCTCCTCGGGAGCCAAAGAGTCACCCTCGTTAATCGGCGGGCTGGCTGCCGCTGCTCCGGTGCTTGACGCGATCCAGCCCGGGTGTTCGCTGCGGCCCCGGTACGGTGTCGCCGTGCCCGCCCGGCGGGGTCGGGGAGGGGCCCCGCGGGCAGCACTCACCGCGTACCGCCCCGTCGGGGGTGGCTCGGCTCGGCCGTCGGCGGGCGGCGGTCCGGGCGGAGCAGCCCGAGCGCCCGAACGGAGTCGCCGGCGGAGCTGCCGCCCCGCGGTGCGCGTACGGGGACAGCGGGAGGAGGTGACTCCCGCCTGAGGGGCTGCGGTTGTTCGGGCAGCGCGGCCAAGCGCGGGTCCGGTGTCCTTCAGTGTTGGGGGGAGCGCAGGCACCGCGCCGCACGTCCCCCGCCGAGCAGCGACCGTCCCTCTGTCTGGCCTCACTCGCTGCCGCCGCACTCGGTCGCCCCCGGACTCCTCCAGCCCCGTCTTTATTCTCTCCCCGTGGTTTAGAGAAAACTACGAGGCTTATTCTGCTTTTGCATCAAATTTATTTCTTCACTGATACTATTTTTGCTGCTTATTCATTAATATATTGACTACCACAAATCTTCAGGGAACTAAAGTGACTCCTCTTGCTGTACAAACTACCCCGCTCGGCCTTCCCCTACGTTTCCTCACCTACCTTTCTGAATTGCGGGATGGTGCAAAAGTGTTCTAACAAAGTACCACATGCCTGTCTGGTTCATATATACCCTAACGCTCCTACAACATCCTGTGGGAAGGAGTTTGGCAGAATAAGTACAACTGAGAAAAAGTGTTCCATTTGAACCCACTATCTGCTGGTTTAATTGTATGCCCTTTTAGTTCTTGTACTGGAGGAGAAAATGGGGAGTTGTCCCTGGTCATATTTTGTAGATGTCTTCTCTGGGCTAAAGAGTCGTAGTTCAGATTTATAATAGCCTTTTTCAAGATGTAAGAAACATCTCATTTAGTATTCACAACACATACAGGTTTTGAGTTCCCTCTGAATCTGTGTAGTAGTGTTATTGTCTTTGTTCCTTACCTAATAATGCTTAGCATTAGCTGATGCTTTTCCTTTAAAGGTCTGTTTTCTTGATTTATAACAGTATTGAAATAATTATATTAATCAATGAAATATAAAATTGATTGTTTCACCACTTTATATTTATCAATATTATAGTTCCTCTTCCATTTTGATTGTCCAGTCGGTATCATAAGGTTCTTCTGCTTCTTCCTTTTTTGTTTTTGTAGTTGGCTTTCACCATTCCTGTTCTGAGCATTATGAGCAGTTTGCTATCTGTATGACTGTTCATCCCCTTTAGAGTCATACCTGAATATGTTGAATATGTTGCTGTCGTGAATACTTTCAAGAATGAATGGAACTCTGGGAGCATTTCCTTAAAGTGAAATGCTAAAGACACTACTAATCATGTAGCTCTACTGTGAGTTGTAGTTTGAAGCAGGAGTAACTTGTGGGAGTTTGAGGCAGGAGTAACATAGTACTGGTCTGTGCTATGCAGGTAGTCCACTTGCGCTTTATCTTGAAACTATTCTAGCCTTATAATTACAGTGATTAACGAGAGTGATAGTATGGGCTGGAAGTCTTTTTTTCTTACTCACACATCCATGGCAATCCCTTCAATTTTGGGAGCAGAAGTGTTGGATAGCAATGACAACAGCAGCCACTTCCACTCTCTGCACTTGCACTTGGTATGAATGTAACTTTGCATGAGTGGTCAAGGACAGCCACGCTCTTTTTTTGATTATGGGGATGCCTCAGCTGGCATGGCAGTGCTGGGGCCCAGGAAAAGTATGTCCGAGCACTGACATTAATTGAGGGTCAGATGCCAAACTGCTTTGGAGTTCCTTGCAGATCAGTAGGATATTACTGAGATGTGTTTGTGGCAGGACAAGCTTTTCTTCCAAAAATTGGTCAAAATCAAATTTGTCTTTAGTCTCAAATAATAGGTTCCTAACAGCTCAGATTTTTCCAAACATCAAGAGACTGAAGAAGCAAGCAAGTCCCTTGCTTTTTATTTCATCAAAGATCTCATGAAGATGCGTCTGACTTCTGATCATGTTACAACAGCAGGATACCCTTATACTTGCCTGCATTCTACTCATACCCTGCTTCTCTATTCATATGCTGAGGTGTTTATAACACTCAATTTATAAGGATTCAGAGGGCGCATTTGTATACATGCATAATCTTTTTGGTTTAGTGCCATATTACACACAGTAAATAATTTTTGTAGCATTTGGAAATGACTTTTAATGAAGTCCAGCTAATAACCAGCAGCATTGCTCTTTAGAAGGGGGAAAAAAATAAAGGTAGCTTTAAAACAGAAGACAAATTAAGCTTAGCAATGGGCAGGCTGAAAAAGAAAGTTGGGCATTCTGTTAGATGCATCATCTTTGTTCATTACAGTGCTGCCCAATTTCATTTGTTCCTTATTTTGTCCAAAACCATTGAACTGTGGTAATGTTTTAAGCGATTACCACTTTGCCTAATTTAAGGCTCCCTGTCCATTCGGAATGAACTTTCTCCAACGTTACTCTCTGTGCTTTGAATTTCTTCCCTTTTGATTTTGCCATCATGAACCCCCAAGTCTCACCATTTATGAGGATGGATGTGTCACTGGAGTGAAACTGCTCTCATTGTTGTTTTTTCTTTTCTTACAGCTCTCCCTCCCCTCATGGCTCGTCGATCTCAAAGCTCCTCACAGGGGGACAATCCCCTTGACCCTAACTATCTTCCCCCCCATTACAAGGAGTATTACCGCTTAGCTCTGGATGTGCTTACTGAAGAGGGCAAAGAAAGTTACCAACGCTTCTTGGCAGAGGAAGCAGCCCCTGATTTTCTTTGCAACTCAGAGGTGGATCACATCATACAGAATCTCCAGAAACCCCAGTATGCCAATCAGGAAGGTAGCACAGACACCGCAGGTGACAATGACATGGATGGATCCTCTGGGACTTACTGGCCCATGAACTCAGACCTCGCTGTTCCTGAGCTTGACCTGGGCTGGCCAATGGTCTTTGGGTTCAGGGGAACAGAGGTGACAACCCTTGTGCAACCACCACCCCCAGACAATCCCAGCATTAAGGAGGAGGCTCGCAGAATGATTCGAGCAGCTCAACAGGTGAGACAGTGAAGAGCCCAACTACAGCAGAGATAAAATTATGCGTGTGTGAAAGATGAATCAGAATGCATCAGGTCCTCTGCTAATCCCTTTAACTTTACTCCCAGAACCCGACAGATGGGCTGCATCAAAGCTAGCATCTGCTCTCTGGTCTCATGGAAAAGTGTGTAAGGCCACGCTAAAATATACCAAGAGTTCACAGAATCACAGTATATCCGAGGTTGAAAGGTACCTCTGGAGATTCAGCCCAAAGCAGGGTCAATTAGAGAAGGTTACTTAGGACATGTCCTTGAGTATCTCCAAGGGTGGAGACTCCACAGCCTTTCCAGACAACCTGTTCCTGTTCAGTCACCCTTACAGTAAAAGAGGTTTTCCTTATGTTTAACTGGAATTTCCTATATTTCATTTTGTGTCTTGTGTCTTGGCCTTTCACTGGGTACCACTGAGAAGAGTTTGGCTCCATCCTTCTTACACCCTTCCATCAGGTATTTATACTCACTGATAAAATAAGAGTTGGGAAGGACAGGGAGATAGAGCTTTGAAGCTACCTCCCATATTATCAGCATATAGATGCAGCTATATAGTGGCTGACTGAACACTGGCCAGGAAGTTATCTAAAAATGGCACAGGTGTGTTGGAGCAGGTGAGCCAGACAGGTCAATGCAACCTTCCAGTGTGGTTACGTGACCAAAAAATATACCAGCTATCATTGGATTAATGAGTGAGGGAAGGTTCAGTGGAGTGAGGTTTTCCCTCACCTCTCACCTTCATACAGAATATGCACCTTAGACAGCAATTCTTTTTCCAGTTCTGGGGCCCACAATGTTTAAAGGAATCTTTAATGAGAAGGTTCCCATTTAAAAAGGAAGTTGAAACAGAGGCAGTGCAGCTTTGGAATCTGAGGTGCTGGTGAACGTGATCAGTCGGCAATAAGCAGGCACAGATCACTGATGTCTTTCTTGCATTCTTTTCATAGGTGGTAGCCATAGTGATGGACATTTTCACTGATGTGGATCTGCTGTTTGAGGTGTTGGATGCTGCTGCTCGCAGAGTACCTGTGTACATCTTGTTGGATGAAATGAACTCTCAGCTTTTCCTTGATACAGCTGCTAAATGCAGAGTCAATCTTAACTATGTGGAGGTGAGCAAACCAAAGACCTGCCCTGCCCCTAATTCGCATCCCGATGGGGATATGTCCTGGGACACAGAGGGTTGTTATGACAGTAAAAACCTGAGAAAGGGGAAAATGGGCCCAAGCCTAGCGAAAGATGAGTATGAAAAAAGCTAGGAGAGCTGGTACAACAATACAGGGCTGAAGGCTGAGAACGCACAAATAAGGAGGTTTATCTATCCATTGTGTATACAGACAGAATCAACAGAGCTGAAGTATAAAAATGGTGGTAGGATGGAGGTTAAAAGAGCAAGGGGAAGATGGAGGGGCAGAGGGGAGGGAAGCGACAGCTTCCAGCTGAGTCAGTGCCTTGTCTGGTTTGCAGTTCCTAAGGGTGAGGACAGTTTCTGGCCCAACCTACTACTGCCGCACAGGGATGTCCTTCAAAGGCCATGTGAAAGAGAAATTCCTCTTGGTGGACTGCATGGTGGTGCTGAGTGGCAACTACAGGTAAGAAGCCCTGCAATGTTACGTTTCAGCGGGAAAGAAGCTGGTTAATTGGTAAAGCAGTGCTTTGGCACTTCCAAATGAACATCAGTGACAAAAGTTTTTCTCACTGAAGGATGCTGAGCAGCAATTTTAAGGAAAAATACACCATTTTGCAACTGAGGTAGATACACCAATTAAACAAGGCCAGACACCAAGCGAAGCTTGCTTCACATCAAGAGCATAAATGATCTGTAAAAAAGGATAAAGTAATTACAAGGTGTTGTGGGTTAACCTCAGTAGGCAGCTAAGCCCCACACAGATGTTTGCTCATTATGCCCAGCAGGATGTGGGAGAGAATCAGAAGCGCAAACGTATCTCAACTGGTCGGTTGACATAAAGACAGTTTAATAGCTAAAGCAAACCTGCACACACAAGCAAAGCAACATAGGGAAACTACTCACTGCTTCCCATCAGCAGGCAGGTATCTAGCCATTTCCAGGAAAGCAGAGCTTGACTTGGGAAGACAAACACCATGATGCTGAACGTCTTCCTCCCTGCACAGAATCGCAGAACAGTTGATGTTGGAAGGTACCTCTGGAGATCATCTAGTCCAACACCCCCTGCTCAAGCATGGCCACCTAGAGCCTGTTGCACAGGACCGTGTCCAGATGGTTTTTGAGTATCTTTGAGGGAAACTCCACACAGTCCCTGGGCAACCTATTCCAGTGCTCAGTCACCTGCACAGTAAAAAAGTGTTTCCTTATCTTCCAATGGAACCTCCTGTGTTTCAGTTTGTGCCCATTGCCTCTGGTCTTGCCACTGGGCACCACTGAAAAGAGCCTGGCTCCATCCTCTTTGTTCCCTCCCTTCAGGGATTGATATGCATTAATAAGATCCCCCTGAGCCTTCTCTTCTCTAGGCTAAACAGTCCCAGCCTTCTCAACCATTCCTGACATGTGAATTGCTCCATTCCCTTCATCATCCCTGTGGCCTTTCATTGGACTCTCTCCAGTATGTCCATGTCTTTCTTGTACTGGACACAGTACTCCAGGTGTGGCCTTACTGCTGCTGAATAAAGGGGAAGGATCACCTCCCTCGACCTGCTGGCAATGCTTTACCTGATGCAGCCCAGAATACCATTTGCCACCTTTGCGGCAAGGGCACATTGCTGGCTCATGTTCAACTTGGTGTCCACCAGGACCCCCCAATCCTTTTTTGCCAAGCTGCTTTCCAGCTGGGTGGCCCCTAGCACATACTGGTGCAGGGTTTCCCAGACTTCAGATCACTGACCACCACCTGTTAAGCCTGTTAGCTCAACCAGTTTCCCTTTTATTATGTGGCACGCATTCAATCCACAGCGTTCCAATTTGGCTACAAAGATTCTTATGTAAAGGCCATGTGGAAACCCTTGCTAAAGTTAAGAAAAACCTCATCTTCTGCTGCCCCCTCGTCCATGCAGCCAGCCTTCTCTTTGTAGAAGGCAATGACATTGGGCCAGGTGTGGTTTGCCCTTGGTAAATCCCTGCTGTCTGATTCCAGTTGTCTTTCTGTTATTCCTGTGCCTGGAAATGGCTTCCAGGAAGATTTACTCTACATTTTTTTCCCTCAGACTGAGGTAATGCTGACTTGCTGTAGTTCCCTAGTTGATCCTTTTGCTCTTTTTAAAGATGGGCACAACATTTTAGTTATAAAAACCAATTAACAACACAAAGTAATTGCAGGAACATCTACTTCATATAAGGATTATCATCAGCTCACTCTCTTGTTGTTACTACTGACTGGCTTTTTTAGAACAGAAGTCATTTATTGCCTTGTAAAATCCTCTGCAAAGATGTGATGCCAAATTAATTCATAACTATGAGCCTTAGGAACAATAGTGTGTAATGAATAGGAGTAAATAGTATCAGGAGAATTTTCTTCAGGCAAGGAAATAGTTTAATGTGAAGTGGTACAATCAAGTTACTTGATGCTAATACGCTATCATTACTTCTGTTTCTCTTTGTAGTTTCATGTGGTCTTTTGAGAAGATTCACAGAAGCATTGCACACATCTTCCAGGGCGAGCTGGTGGCCAGCTTTGATGAAGAATTCCGAATTTTGTTTGCACAATCAGAACCTCTTGTTCCTCCAGCCAATGTCTTGGCAAAGGCAGAGAACACATTTGCCATGACTCCCTTTGGCAGTAACATGCCTTTCTTTCAAAAAAAAGCACCCCTGATGTTCCAGAGGGATGACGGTCTTTTTCCCTCCTTTATGGACAGAGTTGATCCAGACAGGTACTTCCTGTCAAATTTCAGGCGGGATGACATGTTGCGCCATACAGTGGAGGGGTCGGCCATGCGAATGTATAAAAAGGTAGAAATGGAGAATTCTCAGATGGATCCTGTCAGGGGTTTTCTCCGTTCCAAGCAATTGGAGTTGGATGCTTTTAAGAGACACAGTTTTGCAGAAGGAACATTTGAAAATTTTGCTTCTTCTAAGCAGTATGCCAGGCAGATGTTCATGAACAATATGGATGAATTTAAAATCCAGTCTAGTCATTTTCAGAAGGATCAGTTCTACCAGTACCAGTTTGAACATCCCCATCTTTCTGGCAGACCTCAGGGACTCTTTGAGAGAATCCGAGGTGGTAGGCCAGGATTCAATGAACTGGAAGACTATGGAGAGGGACCCAGATACCCTGAACTTGAATCCAATTTCCCACAGGAGGGTTTCCCCTTAAGGCTGGATTATGTACCTTCAAATTCTTCCAGGGAAGTGAGACATGGCTCTGATCAGCTGAATCCTGCAGGCAATGGCCCAATGGGAATGATGTTAAGAAGGCAGAATATAGGACAGAAATTTATTTGCCAGACTTCTCCTACACAGAAACAAAGCCTGGAGCAACGCCTGTTCTTACAAGACAAAGATGAGGACCATGATGAAGACAAGAATACACAGGAAAACAGAACAGGTTTACGTAACTGGAGGATTTCTTCATACCTTAGTGCATACCAGTCCGAACCAGAAGAAGGTCTTCCAATGCCTATGGAATCAGAGGCATATAATGATGCTCTTGGGGACACCTTGACAAAGCATCCCACTGACCTCATCCCAGCATTCAAATCCCCTATGTCTTTTAATAGCAAGCCACTGGGAACTGAAAGTGCCAAAGAATTTACAGATCCTGATAGAGTAGGTGAAGAAACCCCTATAATGAAACAAGATGCCTTTAGGTCCAGAATAAATCCTTTGATCCAGAGGAGCTCGAGACTCAGGTCCTCTCTGATTTTCAGTGCTGCCAAGTTAGATCAGCCTAACACCACAATAGAAAAGGTTCAGATGATCCAAAAAGAACAAATGTCCGGTGAGTTGACAAAAGACAATGAAACTATAAAGACAGCCGCCTCATCCAAAGTGGCAGAACTTTTAGAGAAGTATAAAGCTGTGGGCAAAGACACAGAGCGAGCTACAGTCACTCATACCAAAGCTGTTTCCAGTTATCTACAGGAAGAATCACAGAACACAGAGAAGAAATGTACCAAATCCGTGCAATATAAGATTCTGGAGAGTAGGGTACTAGACTCCAAAGACTCCTGCAGTACTTACAAAGTGCATGGAGAGGCTGACAGACCATTTGGAATGGCCTCATCAACCCCCCAGCTTGTTGACACATTGACTAAAGATCCCCTAGCACATATGAGCACTAAGGTGGACAAATTATCATCTCGGTTTTACCCCATAGAGAATAAACCTGCTCTTCCAGAGAAGGAGAGTCTTATATTTGTAGGAGACACACAGAAATTGACTCTTCCAGAGAAGAAGGAAAGAGTGACATTCAAAGATGACACTCAAAAATTGGTCAATACAGAACTGAAGAAACCACAGATTAGGACAAGTACCACATCAGTCCTTGAAAACTTATCTACAAGCCAAGGATCTGACAGCTCTCTCAATAAATCTGAGGAAGACTGTTCAAAACAAGAACAAAATCCAATGGAATTTTTAAGAAAAGGGTCACTAAGGCTGAAGCAGTTTTTGAACCCAAAAGGTGAAAAGAAATTGGAGGAGGAACCCACTTCTGAGTGTGGAAAATCTGACAAGCTGGCTGTGGTTCTCAAACGATCTTCTATAGGGGACTCTCAGGAAATGATGGAAGAAGAAAAAACCCATAAATTTGCAACACCACTTCCTCCCAAAAGCAGCCAGCCAACACAGGGGAGATTTCCTTCATCCACAGCTAACATCCTGTACAGCAGCAACCTCCGTGATGATACCAAGGTGATTTTGGAACAAATCTCTGCAAACAGTCAGAAGAACAGAGCTGAACTGGCCAAACAACTGCCATCCACTAGTAATCCTGATCTTTCTAAGTCAACTACAAGCTTGGAAAGGAAAGGTGAGAAGGAGAAAAGCTGTAACATCCACAGGTCAGAGAGTTTTGGGAGCCAGAAACGCAATCTTCAGCGGCAACCATCAGAGGACAGAGATACCCTTCTAAAAAAAATGGAGAATATGCGGAAGGAGAAGCGAGTCTACAGTAGATTTGAGGTCTTCTGCAAAAAGGATGAACATACAAGTCAAAGTGAAGAGGAATATGACACAGATGCCAAAGACAAGAAGATGGGAAAATTCATGCCCAAAATCCTGGGGACCTTCAAGACCAAAAAATGATCATAGAAGTACTATTTAATTCCATATAATCACTGACTGTCAAAGGGGAATGAGGAAGTAACTTGTTTATGATGTCTATAAGCACCATAGGCCATACTCTTCGTGGTTGGTGAGTGGAAATGTGTTCAGCATTAGACTCCTATGGCACAATTTGCCCAATAAAGTCATGTGGTATCAGGCAACCTTATCACAGTGTGTTTCAAATAAAATTATTAAATTGCCAAGATGCTTAAAACAAAGAAATAAAGTAAGTCTCTTTATGTTATGCTTAGGGAATGTTTTCAGCAGACAAAACAATTCCATTTCCAGAAGGAAAGAATAAAAAATAGAAAATTCAATACTTGAGTTCTGTTCAGGAAAGAAAAATACACACAGACACATACATGCATGTGCATTAACTGGAAAAAAGTGTTTAAAACCCAAATGTTTCTCAGGTACAGATATCTTTTATTTGTATCGAATAACGAATCAAATATGGGAGGCACCTTTTTGAAGGTTTACAGGAGGAAAAAATATTGTAAGCAACTTTTTGCCCTTATCTATGGTTATAGTCTTGTCTAGCAGTACCTGCTCAGCTCTCATATTTACCATTTTCTAAGCCTATTAATTCTGTTTTGTTATTGACTTGTTTCCTTATGTATAATGGAAGTATTGCTTTAAGGGATGAGCTGAAAGAAGCAGCTGAAAGGCCATAGAAAAGGAAATGGACCTGCTATTATTTGAGAAAGACCTGTTTTTAGGACTCCTTTTTGGCTGAGTTGGGAGTTTAATTAAGCATCTAAAATGCTGTCTTGGCCAAGTAGTAACTTCCTTGACAATGTAACTTCAATTCATTAAGTGATTGTGGGGAGGAGGGGGGGTCTTCATTTATTAGCACATCTTTTCATGTGAAGACAAGGAAAGAAGGGACTTATAACAATGGAAGGAATAAGGCTACTGGAAATTTCAAGCTCAGAAGTGTTTTATCTGGTATAACTTTCTTGTAGTATTTTGGTACCAAGCTTAAACATGCAGCTTTAAAACAGTCCAGCTTAGTCTGCAGGTTCATGCTGTTGTGTTACAGTATCTTGCAGGACAGTGGTAGAGACAGAGGCTATCAAGAAAACGTTGTACATAATGTTTAGTTACTTAGCTGTTTGGTTTTTTCCTCAGCTTGGACTCTCTCTGCTTGGCATCGAGCAGGATTGCCACATTGGGATTTTTTATTTTTTTCCAATCTGTGTGCCATAGTCTAAAGACATGACTGGGAAGAATGCTCTCACATGGAACTAGGCTTCCGAATTTCCCATGCCCATTAACTTGGGTTTCATGATTACCCACCTGTGACACTAGCTGCAAGCTCAGCAAACCAGTTCAGGTACCTGGCTGACAGATGGAGGCCAGAGGCTGCATCAGTGCCTGAAGCTAACTTCAGTAATGTCTCCAAAACTTCAGCTTTTTTTTAGGATGCCAGCTCCCATGGTAGCAGGCTTTATATAATTTACATATCTGTAACAATTAATGATTATTTTACTGTTCATTGAAAAGCTTGGGAAATTAATGTGCAGATACATTGTCTGATCTGAAAAAAAAAAAAAAGCTGATTTCCATAGTAATACAGATGGTAGTAAAAATCTGCAAGAATCAAGAGGAATTACTATTTTAATATAAGGAGGTAAACCTAGAAATAAAATTGAGAGGAAAAAAGAAAAAAAAAAAGGAGGTAAGAAGCAGCCAAAATTGGAATAAAAGCTGAAATGGATTTCTTACGCTTATTCCATATTGTATAAATGTATACCATTTCAGATACATATGTACAAATTCATAAACGAATGCTGTACATATACTTATTTTCTCTGCTCTTAGTAACGAAATCAGATCCAGTTGTTGGTGAGTCCGAAAACGAACAGTAATGATCAGTACAGTTGTCCTCTGCTAGATGATACAGAGATTATTTTACTCTAGAGAGGAAGATAGGCTATATAGATATATATCCTATTATAAATATGCTTAGCCCTATTTTGTGTAATTCTTACTCGCATCATTCTATACCTCCCCAGCCTTTCCAAACCTACATGTTCCAACATCATTCTGTAACAGACAAGTTAGAAATTTAATTATTTCTGTACAGGTTACATTAACATTTTAGAATTTTGCTGTATTTTTTTAGATTTTTAGAATTTTATCTTGCTCAGCATGGTGCGTTCACTGTAAAAGTATGTTCCTGACCAGAACTAGAATGACTCATCTCTCTTAGTGATATGTTGACTACCAGATGTTGTAGGTGTATAGAAATAATGCAGAATAACTAATTCACTTGGTAATAACAAAAGCCACTTTAAGAATAAAAAGTTAGTGTTACAGCCCATCACATCTCAGTCTGAGACTAGGTTCACAGAGGATCTTAGACGTTGCGTTGTATCGTCAAACTGCCAGGTGGTAGACTTTCAGTGGAAGTCACAACCCCGAATTAAGCAGTAGGCTCCCTTTTCTGTGCATGAGAACTGGCATCTTAAGACTCACAAGAGCCAACATGCTGCACAGAGCACCGCCTACAGAGTATGTTCACCCTGTCATTGCCATTTCCTATATTACCCATACCCAAGATAGACAGGAAATGCCTATTTTATGAATATACCAGAATAAACTAGGACTTCCCTGTGAGCTGCGTTCCCAGCTCCCTGGTATTACTAGACTTAAGTGACCACACCTGGTACCAGAAGTGAATGTACTTTTTTTTTTTTACTTAACTAGACTTTGGTGTTTAGATACTAAAAGATAAAATGGATATTCTATCAATAGCAGTGGTACTCACATGTCAGAATTTAGTGCCTGCATCCCCTCTGTAACTGTAGTCCCAACATTCTGGAATAACAATCATTTATCACAGGTGAAGTAAAATTTCAGGGACAGAGACTTCTTATACGAACTTCAAATTAATGAGGAGAACGTATCAAAAATCAGTATTAACACAGGAATACGGTTTTAAAGTTTACTATAGTCCCATCATTGCCTGATAACAACTTCATGATGTTTCAGCAATAGTATCTCTTGGAACATTGCTTTCTGAAAGGAAAAAAAATTACTGTATTATTCATTGAACAAAATACCCCTGTATTTTCCCCCCTTTCACACACAGCAAACATTGACTGAAAGACAAAGATTTTCTGTAGTGCAATATAAAGTATTTATTATTACAATATTAGATGGTAAGTAAGCTATTAAATATTGTAGCAGAACTCACCTATATTTAAATTGCTTTTATACTTGATTATAATGAAAATAAGCCACCATTGATTATGGTCATTTACGCCAGAAGAGTCATAGAAATTAGTGGAAAACAAAATGAAGGTCTTTCGGTTTAAAACCATTGTCCCTTGTCCTATCTCAACAGGCCCTGCTAAAAAGTCTGTCCCCATCTTTCTTATAGGCCCCCTTTAAGTACTGAAAGGCTGCAATAAGATCTCCCTGGAGCCTTCTCTTCCCCAGGCTGACCACCCCCAACTCTCCCAGCCTGTCCTCCCAGCAGAGGGGCTCCAGCCCTCGCAGCATCTCGGTGGCCTCCTGTGGCCCCGCTCCACCAGGGCCATGTCTCTCCAGTGCTGAGGCCCCCAAGCTGGAGGCAGCACTGCAGGGGGATCTCCCCAGAGCGCAGCAGAGGGGCACAATCCCCTCCTCGCCCTGCTGGCCACGCTGCTGGGGATGCAGCCCAGGATGCCGGGGGCTTGCTGGGCTCCTGGCGCACATTGCTGGCTCATGGCCAGCTTTCCCCCCCAGCACCCCCAAGCCCTTCTCAGCACGGCTGCTCTCTGTCCCTCCATCCCCAGCCTGCGCTGGGACCGGGGGCTGCCCCCACCCCACAGAAGCAGGACCCTGCACTTGGTCTTGTTGAACTTCATGAGGTTCACATGTGCCCTGAATATGTCTAAAGGCCTTGAATAGTCTGTATATGTTTAAATACATGCAAGTATGAGAATATTGCAGTTTTCTGTAATTCTTTGTAATAATTCAAATGAGGAATGTTAACTGACAGTATTAATTGTTCTCATGGTATGGGAGCAAATAGTGCTGTGCCCTTGTCTGGTAAGACTGGAAGGCAAAGGGATTAGATTGTCTTTCCTGTTGGTTTGTCCAGAGGAAAGTAGTATGTTGTTCCACGCAATGAATAAAGCATTTCCCTGTCAAATGCCTTTTCTATTCTGCTCTCACTTGCTATTACTGGCTCAGTTAGGGGGCTGATGACATGAGCTGTACTTCACCTGGTTAGAACACTTCCAAATTCACTGCTCTTGTTGTTGGGAGGACTTCAATATGGGAAGACTCTGCAGTGCAGATTTACTTATGGTTCCATAGGCCTGGGAGTAACTGCCCATCGATGCTTTCGGATCACCAGCAGCTCCCATATTCGCAGTAATCTGGAACATCTTTTTACTGGGCTTCAGAAGGGGATGAACATCTTTGCTGTGAAACCGATTATTTCTTGGATTCTGTGCAAGAAACAAAAGCCAAGATAGTAACCTGTAATCAGCTTTCTAAAATACAAATAAGGAACACACATTTTGCTTCATATGAGGATTAGGACAGATCATGAATATTATATGAATAATAAACAAAACACAGACTGTTTTGTAAGATCAAGAATAGGATGGTGAGAATGATGTAAGGGAGAAGAGCTTAAGAACGGGTGTATCAAGAATGACCTAGTGGCAACAGAGCAAGATATGTCAAACTAATCCTGCACTGGACCAAAAGTCCAAAGGCCTGTTTGGCTGGTATCTTGTTCTCAACAGTAGCGAATGCTTTAAATAAATGTACAAAACACAGATCATCATCATCATTCCCCAGTATATCCTCCCAGTATATTCTACCAATCAAATGGCTTGAGGACTTCCTGAGTTGGAAGCTGCAGATGGATACAGTGATTATCAGCCCCTGTGGGGAAAAGTTAATAATACATTAATACATTACAGTGCATAGTACATTACAACACATTTGAATCTGCAGTTCAAGAGGAGAGCTGTTTCACTGCAGCTTATGCTTTGTGAACCTCTATAGTGAAGTGAAAGGCAAGAATTTCCACTCCCTCTTGTGGCACTGGCTGCTGCCACCCCAGCCATTATAGCAGTCTTTCACGGAATCACTGAATTTTCAGAGTTGGAAGGGACCTCTAGAGATCATCTAGTCCAACTCCGCTGCTAAAGCAGGATTGCCTAGAGCACATTACTCAGGACTGCATCCAGGCGGGTCTTGAAAATCTCCAGAGAAGGGGACTCCACGACCTCCCTGGGCAGCCTGTGCCAGTGCTCTGTCACCCAAACTCTAAAGAAGTTTTTTCTAGCGTTTGAATGGAACTTCCTATGTTCCAACTTGTGCCAGTTGCGCCTCGTCCTGTCACTGGGAACCACTGAAAAGAGTCTGGCTCCATCCTCCTTCAACCCACCCTTTGGATACTTATAAGCAATAATAAGGTCTCCCCTCAGCCTTCTCTGCTCCCAGCAAAAGAGTCCCAGCTCGCTCAGCCTTTCCTCATAAGGGAGGTGCTCCAATCCCTCAGTCATCTTTGTTGCCCTGCGCTGGACTCTCTCCAGTAGTTCCCTGTCCCACTTGAACTGGGGAGCCCAGAACTGGGCACAGTATTCCAGTTGTGGCCTCACCAGTGCAGAGTAGAGGGGGAGAATGACCTCCCTTGACCTACTGGACACACTCTTCCCTATGCAGCCCAGGATTCCATTGGCCCTCTTGGCAACAAGGGCACATTGCTGGCTCATGGATAATTTACTATCTACCAGGACCCCCAGATCCTTCTCCTCAGAACTGCTTTCCAGCAGGTCAACCCCTAACCTGTATTGGTGCCTAGCATTCACTGAGGACCCTACACCTGCTCTTGTTGAACCTCATTAGGTTCTTCTCTGCCCAGCTCTCCAGCCTGTCCAGGTCACACTGGATGGCAGCACAGCCCTCGGGAGTGTCAGCCACCCCTCCCAGTTTGGTATCATCAGCGAACTTGCTGAGGATACACTCTGTCCCCTCATCCAGGTCATTGATGAATATATTGAACAAGATTGGACCAAGTATTGACCCCTGGGGGACACCGCTGGTCACAGGCCTCCAACTTGACACTGCTCCATTAATCACCACCCTCTGAGTTCTGTCACACAGCCAGCTCTCAATCCACCTCACTGTCTCCTCATCTAGCCCACGCTTCCCCAGCTTCCTAACGAGGATGTTATGGGAGACAGCCTGTCAAAAGCCTTGCTGAAGTCAAGGTAGATGACATCTACTGCTCTCCCCTCATCCAGCCAACCAGTTATAACATCACAGAAGGCTATCAGATTGGTCAAGCATGATTTACCCTTGGTAAATCCGTGTCGACCACTTCCAATAACTTCCTGTTCTTCAACGTGTTTGGAGATGACATCCAGAGCGAGTCGCTCCATTACCTTACCAGGGACAGAGGTGAGACTAACTGGCCTGTAGTTCCCTGGGTCCTCCTTCTTGCCTTTTTTGAAGATTGGAGTGATGTTGGCCTTCCTCCAGTCCTCAGGCACCTCTCCTGTTCCCCATGACCTTTCAAAGATGATGGAGAGTGGTCTAGCAATAGCATCTGCCAGGTCTCTCAGCACTCGCAGGAGCATCCTGTCAGGGCCCATGGATGTATGGATGTCCAGCTTGGCCAAGTGATCTCTAACCCAGTCCTCCTCAACTGAGGGAAAATCTTTCTCTCTCCAGACCTTCCCCCTTGCCTCCAGGGTCTGGGATTCATGAGGGACAGCTTTAGCAGTGAAGACTGAAGAAAAGAAGGCATTCAGTAACTCCGCCTTCTCTGTGTCTTCCACCACTAAGGCGCCCATCTCATTCGTCAGTGGGCCTACATTCTCCCTAGTCTTCCTTTTTCTGTTGATATACTGAAAGAACCTCTTCTTGTTATCTTTAACTGCAGTGGCCAAACTGAGTTCTGCTTGAGCTTTGGCCCTTCTAATTTTCCCCCAGCATAGCTTCACTACGTCTTGGTATTCCTCATAAGTTGCCAACCCCCTTTTCCAAAGAGTGTAAACTTTCCTTTTGTTCCTGAGGTCCAGCCAAAGCTCTCTATTTAGCCAGGCTGGTTGTCTTCCCCGTCGGCCATTTTCCTGGTCAAATGGATGAGAACAAGAGTTTCATGAGCCTGATAGGACACTGAAAATGAATGCAGACTTAATGCAAAGCAAACTGGACTGTCAGAACTTTTCAGGTCCTGCTGAGGCTGAATGAGAAAGCTGGAAAAGTCAACATTCACTTAACATAAGATCAGCCACAATGCTGATGACCTTCTACCACAATATCCTGTCTCTGACACTAGTCAGTATTAGCCTCTCAGGGAACAAATACAAAGCACAGGGCATGTGTAGGGTGATCTTCTCCCTATTATGCTCTTCCAGTAACAGAAAGTTGGTCACAATTACCTAAAGATTCCTCAAAATGCATTGTTCTATATGCATCTAAATACATCTACGCATATGAACAATGGTCCCACACTTGCTCCGCACTTGCGGAATAAATGGTTCCTCTCACTCTCAAAACATTTTGAAGGGAATTCCAAAGCAGAGATACTGAAAGATGGCATGCAGATATGCATGTAGACATACTTGGAAGTTACTGGCAATCACGTCTCCTTTTAGCAGTTTTTCATATGTGTTTTCATATCAATCACAACAGTAAAAAGAGATCCAGTAGGAACAAGCTTGACTCTTAACAGTGTCTGTAGCTTGTTTCTAGCTTGAAATGGTTCAGATCATTCAGAGCTGCGTTCAAAGAAATAATTTGCTTTAAGGTAAATGTGATATTGCATGCTGACACAGAGCAGGTGATCCCACTCAACTCATCTTTAATAATGGTGTCTATTAGGAGTCCCTTCACGCAACTGTGCTCAGCATACATTTTGAATGTTTTGGAGCTCCAGCACATAGACACTCAAATATTCTTTTGTGGGGATGTGAGAAAGTCCCATGACAAACAAGTCAATCTTTAGTGTCATGAAAAAGGTAATCTGTGGTGCCTCCTTCCATATTCTTCCTCTGCCATAAGCTTTCTCTGATCACCTTGTGTTGGCTAGACTCTCCTTGAGCTAGTGAGCAGACAACTAGCTCAGGGAAAAGAAAAAGCAGGGGCAAGGAGGTCATTTAAGAACCTAAGGAGGATACCAAGTTTTACAAGGAAGTGTGGCCAAGAACAGGGAAGAGGCAGGAGCAGAGAGGACAGGACTGAAACCTTCACTGTTCAGCAACAGCAATCCATTAGGTTGGTTCCAGAGGCAGTGCAATTCTTCAGCTAAGTTTGGAACACCCAGCAGTCTCAATCTGGTTAAAAAATAATTTGCTACCTTTGGACAGGACAAGCCATCATTGAAGATAGTGTAAAAGCAACTGATCTGTGATTCTCAAAGTCAAAGGGAGTTTTTGGTGCTGCTGACAATCTGAACAACGTGATAATCTGAAATGGTGTTCAAATACTCACTTGTCTGAAGTGATAAAACTGAAAGTAGAATGGAATTCAAAATTAGTCTGTTGTCTAGAAAAAGGGCAGCGGAAAAAACGTGATACATCTCAGCACATCTCAAAAGACGTTGCATTAAAAATTCAATATGGGAAAAAGAAGTAGAGGCAAAAAATATGAAGAGATATTTTTACTTTTCCTTTTGATTACAGTTAGCCAAGATATATGATCCATTACAATTAATCTTTGTGAAAAAAATACTTCTAACGAGGCAGAGACCTAAATTTACAAAAGGGCTGTGTTACTTCATGTTCTCTGAAGTACCTAATTCCCATATTTAAATTCAACAGTCATTCACAGAACTCCTGCATAAACCTATAGGCACCAAATTACTCTTGCTACTCAAGACACATGTGATAGGGTTTTTTGAAAGACTGGGGTTAGACTTAAAACTACAGGAGAAAGGTAGTGTTCATAAACCTAGACTAGCTGAAGACGGTTGGATTTGATGATCTTAAAGGTTCCTTCCAACCTCAACAATTCTATGATTCTATGATTACATATGCTGGAGATGTAAGGTTTAAGCCACATCTGTGCCCTTGCCATTTCCTGGTGATTACTGTAGATGGTCTTCCTCTCAACACTCTGCCTCATGCACAGAACTTAATTCAGGGTCATAAACCTAATTAGGAGACAAAACACCTGAAATGTAGGTATCGCAACACTGAAGACTGCAATATGCAAGTTCCTATATGAATCTACCCCATATTAGAGGCAAGCTTTATCTAGTTATTTCCCCTACTAGCAGAAACTCTTTAGTTAGCACACTCTTCAGCTCTCTAGTAAAGGGAACATACTCTGTACAAATCCAACTGCCTTATCAAACTAGATTACTGCTACCATTTGACTGACACTACATACAAGCAACAAAACTGCAGTTTATATCTTTGGCATAAGTAATTTTAACTGATTATTATTAATTTAGTCACTTGCAGAGCAATATGTCTTGCCTGACATTTAAGTATCTTTACAAAGTTGCAAATTAAGATATTTTGTGTCTATGTAATTTCGGTCCATGAAAAGTTAAGGGTTTCTTTGGATCTTTTTGGTAAGTAGGACTGCTACTCACATTATAAAGGTTCTGTACACTTGTAGGAGGTAGCCAAGTGTTTGCATTTGTGCATGTGATTTGTATCCCCAGTTTCCTATTGTTGGAGATTCTGGCCTGTTGAGAAGGTGGTATAGAACAGTTCTTGATCACAGCACCAGAATTTGCCTTACCTGCAGAAGAAAAAACATGAGAGAGGGGAAAATCAGGAGGACACACAACACACTGACTGAGGCCAGGACAGAACATAAAAACTGAGTCAGCCCCTGACACCTCTCTCCATCTCACAAACAGAACAAAAACATTCAGAATAGAATTAGAATGCAGTAGCAAACAAAACCAGTTAAAAAGGGCATGGGAAAAGATAACAGCAGTAGAGAAGCAAAGAGAAAACAGAAAGGAACATAGGGTCAAGACTGAGGCCAGGAAAGAGCCAAAGAGAATGTCATACACTCAAAACTCATTCAACAGTGTTTTGTCCTTATGCCATTTTCCTCCTACACTTTCACCCTCTCATTGTGCCACGTAAATTCCCCTTACTTCTTTATCCCCACTCAGTCATTTTCCTTCTTTCTTCCCCATAATAGTGCTTCATGGTGAATTACATCCCAGTGTAGGAAGGTAGTACCTACTTTGAACAGCAACGTGTGTTATGGGATTGTATATCACATTGATCTTTGTTCTCTGACATAAATCTTCACTCTGGCTGGATACTTCTGGCTGGACAGTAGTTGTAGTTCCAGCGTGCACATGTGAAGTTTTTAGAAGAGGTGGTGTTGGTTCTCTCTGGCCTTTCCTGGTAGGTAAAGTCACAGAACTGGAATTTGGAAGAAGTGGTCTAGATTCAGACTGACTTAGTTGAATGTTTTCTCTCCACACTTGCTCCTTTGAATGGCTATTTAATTTCTTTTCAAGGATAATCTAAAGAAATGAGAAGTTGATTAGGCTTAACACAGCTACACAGCAGAGGAGAGGAACAAAACACAGAAAAAATGAGAAAGACTTACAAATAACTGCAATTTATTTCACAGGATAGGTAACAAGTATAATTTTAAAATTAATTTAGGGTTGGAAAGAAGATAGCAATAATATTCTCAATAAAAAGAAAGAATAGGCTGAAGCATTAAGAAAAAGGATTGGTTGAACAGGCAACTTGAATATATCCTGAGGGAGAACACCACTAAATAAAATGGGCATTAGCCTTGGAAAAGGCAGAATCTATATGCCCAAAAGGTTAACACTACATTGTTTCTTACCATCCCTTTCCAGACCTTTGCAAAGCCGACTTTTTAATGGTCAAAGCAACATTCATTCCGGTTAGTTCACCTACCTCTACATGCTATTATCTAGTAACAGAATCGTTGCCAAGGTTTTGGGTCTTGGTGCAGACAATCCACTCTCAATTTCCTGTAATCACAGTCATCCCAAATTTGACACTCTATCAGTAAGATTATTCAAAATTATTCAGTTTTTTCTTAGCCTTGTACTTAGACTACCTGTGACCAATCTATTGACATTTAGAATATCTTTTCTACCCATGCCAGTATTCACTTTACTAATTCATCTGCTCGTAACTCCTAATGCTCTATCACAATAGAATTTGTTTCCTTCTGTTAAAGGACTTAAAAGAAATCTTAAGTGGGTTTAACTTTTTAAGTTAAATTTTATTTTTTCTTTCTTCAATTTTAATTGCTGTTAATAGAAGCATTAACACTTTCTCTCTCTCTGGGAAGCTGGACAACCTCATCAGTCTTTCTCAGTCTTGGATTTTCTGTTCTCTAAGCTTCCTTTTCAATCTTCTCTTCCCACTATGATTCTTTCCAATGCCTGTTTTACTACATTTACATTCCAACTCCTGCTCTTCTCACGATCTTCTAGTTCCTTTGCCTCATAACATGGCATTTACACCATTCCTTTCACTGTAAAAAGGGGAAAAAAACACCCAAACCACCAAACTAAGCCAAAACCAATTTCTCCTCCCGAAGGCTTGATTTGCTTTCACTTTTGCTGCTCCTCATATTTGATTGTTAGAGCATTCACTCCAGCTATCCTCCCATTTCTGCCTCAACACCATCCAGATCAGTTCAGTGTCTCTAATAATTCTGATTTGTGTTTTATCTTTGTGCTTCTTTCACTTCTTTCGACATAACTCAAACATTCATAGAATGGTTTCGGTTGGAAGGAACCTTAAAGATCATCTAGTCCAACCCCCCTGGCCTGGGCAGGGACACCTCCCACTAGACCAGGTTGCTCAGAGCCCCGTCCAACCTGGCCTTGAACACTTTCAATGATGGGCCATCCACAACTTCTCTGGGCAACCTGGTCCAGTGTATCACCACCCTCAGTGTAAAAAATGTCTTCCTTGTGTCTAATCTAAACCTGCCCTCTTTCAGTTCAAAACCATCGCCACTTGTCCTGTCACTACAGACCCTACTAAAGAGTCTCTCCAGTTTTCTTAAGTGCCCCCTTTAAGTACTGAAAGGACGCAATAAGGTCTCCCCAGACCCTTCACTTCTCCAGGCTGAACAACCCCTACTCTCTCAGCTTTTCTTTGTAGAAGCGTTCCAGCCCTCGGATCATTTTTGTGCCCCTCCTCTGCACCCACTCTAACAAGAAAGACCCCATGTCTTTCCTGTACTGGGACCCCAGAGCTGGAGGCAGTACTGCAGGTGGGGTCTCACCAGAGTGGAGTAGAGGAGCAGAACCCCCTCCCTCACCCTGCTGGCCACGCTGCTGGGGATGTAGCCCAGGATGCTGGTGGCTTGCTGGGCTGCCAGTGCACATTGCTGGCTCACGGCCCGGTTTTCACCCCCAAGCCCTTCTCAGCGGGGCTACTCTTCATCCCCAGCCTGTGCTGGGACTGGGGGCTGCCCCCACCCAGGAGCAGGACGCTGCGCTTGGCCTTGTTGAACCCCATGAGGTTCACACAGTGCCACCTCTCCAGCCTGTCCAGGTCCCTCTGGATGGCATCCTGTCCCTCAGGCGTGTCATCACACCACTCAGCTTGGTGTTGTCCACAAACTTGCTGAGGGTGCACTCGATCCCACTGTTTACAAGGAACATGCAGCTTTTTATTTTCCTTTTGATCTTATTGCATATACCAAATGGCATCCAAAGTACTATCTTTCCTTCTCCCTGTATGACTAAAGATTTTGCATCAGCTTTTTTTTTTAAATTTATTCGCTTGGTTATTGCGCCATTTCCCGATTTTTCAAGTAATACCATTTCCCCGTGTTAATGCATTCACAATATGGCTCCTAAAATGTCACTGTTCTTTATTGTTAGCACATCAACTACACTGATCCTTCGCTTTGTTAATTAATCCTTCTCTGTTAATTAATTATTCTTAAATCTGATAGTTCTGTGTATGTGGTGCAGTATGCAATGTCACTTGACTATACTCCAGGAAAAAAACTGTTTGTTAGGTTATGTGATAACAGCTTGTCTGTACACTCACAATAGAGCTCATAAAGACAATGGCAGGATGGGGAGCCCAAATAATATGTTGCTGAGCTAACTGCTGGCCCATTCACAGAAGCCATCAGTCCATCAGATGCCTATCTGCACAGGCTGAGGGGAGCACATGGATGCACTATGGCACTATGGGAACCCAAATCAAGGGCATCTCAACACCTTGTCTGGGCCCCTCCCAAGGTTTTCCCAGCAAAGCCATCAGCACCATTGTCCAGGCATGAAACTCACCACAATGAGTCATCAGGATTTCTCTGGATCACCTCTTGGACTAAGGGTGGCAGGGGATGGAAGTTGCTGCCTAGGGGTTGGACACGTTATGGGATGAAGGGGAAAGTCATCTGGGATCACACAGGAGTTACTATGGGACATTTAGGGTAGGAACCAAAAGCAGGAGAAGAGAGGGGTTTAAGTGATTTGTGGAGGAAATAGAGGGTAACAGGTATAAAAACGGCCAGTTGTGTGTAAATAGCTGGTGGGTTAATATGCTTGTCTAGCCATGCCCTGCACCTAATCAATGCAGTCTGCTCTATTTTCTTATTAAATTTCCTTCTCTTTCCTGGAAGAGAGGCTGTCTTTCTGTCTGCATGTGTGTGTATGCAGGTGTGAGTTACAGCACCTGGAGTCAGATCACTGGTCAGAAGGCCCATGCGTCCATGGTGCCAGCAACTGAAGAGAGTACAGGTGTGTCAGTGAGCTTGTGATCACTAGCAAAGATCAAGTCCGACTAGTCAGCGAACAGTTCATGTGGCCTGGGAGCACAGGGAAAGTGGATCTCTAAGGGCCAGCTCTGGGTGTGAGAGCACTGGTGTATCTCTAGGGGTGAGAACACTACAGGGGATGGGGGGTGGAGATCCTGGCCAGCTGTTTGTCTGCATGCTCTGTACCAGCAACTGAAGTAGGGCTGTCACCTGAGAGGCTTCTGTATCCAAGTGCCAACAATTGAGGAAACTGGGATCCAAGGTTCAGCTACTGGGCAGACTGAGTACCTGAGACTAGCAGCTGCAGCGATCCACCTTCCATGTATGTATACATATATAGTCTCATGAGTGGACTTCCATCTTGCTCAGCCAAAGAAGGGAGCAGGATGAGGCTGTTGGTGCCATCTATGTTTGTGAGAGTGCTCTGAGTGTCTGTTTGTGATCCCTGTGGCCAGCAATGTATATATTATATATGTGTATATGTAGTGTGCATGTTTTCTGTGTGCGTGTGCCTACTGAGAATACAACTTCATACTAGCTGGACCTGGGGACATGGAGTGGCAGTAGCCTCACCTCTCTTGGACTGTTGTATCCAGCATAATATATTTTCCTCTAACACAGTCTTTCTCATACATCATGCTTTACAGGCTTTACTTTTCTCAGTGGGAATCTAGACTTAAAGACCTCTCAAAAATTACGACAGTATGGAACTGACTGATAGGAAACACTAGGATGTAACTGTAAGCATGTATGGAAAGCCTAGGGGAATGCAAATAGAAGAAAATTACAGAATTCAGTACCTCGTATAATTTATTTCGATATTCTCCCACAGACAGCTGGATATCATCACCTAAAGGAAGAATCACATCATAATCCAGAGAGGGCTCCCTGGCAGGACAATGAAACCTAAGAAGATGATAACACATAATGCAATTCACTAAGACTAAAAACAGTGACACAGATTAATATAATGTTAAAAAGGATTATTAAATCATCTAGTGTGACCTCTAGTGTAAACAGGGTTACAGAAAATTAAGAATTAGCTTTGTCTCTTTTTTTCTATCGTGCATATAAAGAAAACTTTTGCCAAGAGCAGGTCTATAACATCTCAGAAGACATCAGGAGAAACTGCATGTTGGTATTATACTCACCTTTTCACATAAGGATGCTCCAGAGCCTCCTCTGCTGTGAGTCGTTTATCAGGGTTAAACACTAAAAGTTTCTTCAGAAGATCCAAGGCAGGCAATGGAGTAGAGGATGGTAAAATCTCCTCAAATGTTACTCGCTGCCTAGAAGTGAGAAAATAACAATATAAGCTCCCAGTCTCTAATCCACAGTGAAGGCATGAATTACAGTTCTGGGAATCACAGCAAGGTGACACCTGACTCCAGAGTTCACTCACAAATAGTGTGTCACAATCCTGGAACACTCTAAAGCCTGTGCGTACAGCAAAGTCTTTTACCCCTTTGATTAGGTTTGAGTGCCTCCCTCCTAGTGCTAGAAGCCTACATGAATTGCCTTACTTGCAAGTCTAGTTTTTTCTTTCAGTGGAAAGAGTGAGAGATATCAGACAGTATCGGACACAGGGCAATGAGTCCTCTGGACAACAAGTCCTCCTTTTCTTCTTTCGACAATGCAGGAAGCCCAAACTCCTAACTTGGATGTTTCAGTTAAACTGTTAAAGATCCAATGAAACCTGCCCTTAGACAACAGCAATATATTTCTGTATAATTTGCAATGAGAAGATGAAGTTTAAAAATCCCGTTTTGCATTTTGAAATCCTAAATATAATAATTAACATAATGAACATGAGAATATCTAATACTTTGAAAAATCAGTTTTAAAATATGATTCTTACTCGTATATTAAATAATTTTGTTACTCCACGACAACATTCTTTTAGTTTAGAAAAATGACCCATCACTGAACACAGCATTTGGACTGAGTGGCTCAGGAAAAATCTTTTCAGTTTTGAAGAGTGTTTCACTTGTTCTTTTACCTAGCTGGAGCCATCTATCAGAACTTAGCCACTTGCTTTTCACATTTTTTTGGGGGAAAAAAAAAACAAGAAAAAAAGAAGATAACATCCAAAGAGTAGGGTTGGGTCTTTCCTCCTTGCCCTACAGAGCTGTGAAGTGGTTCTGCAAGGGCACTTCAGGCTTCAGGGGAAGTGTCTTCCTCCTGCTGGTCCCTGAAATAGCCTGTCCTGATGTAGCCCATGCCAAGGATGCACAGAGCCTCCAGGTCAGTCACAATAGGATGCTTTTGCCTCTTATTGCCCGTTAGAGTCGCTTCAACGTCAAACACAGAAAACTGTTGGATCACCCTGCTGCTCCAGAAATCCAAGTGGGTTCCATCCCTTGTATCCTGATGACATTAGAGTCACTGTGCACTGGTGTCCAGCAGAGCCTTATACTCCTGTGGGTCCAATGTGCCAGACTATTACACCCACACAGCCAGCCCAATAAACCTGGTTATGCCTTTCCTCCGCCTGGCTGTAGGCATAGTCCCCCTATTCCAGGTCAGAGCATTCGTCACCCAACTCCTGTAATTGAAACCAGGATCAGAAGTAGGATCACTCCTTCCACTGTGTCTGGAGAACTGCTCAACAGCAACTGGAACAGCCACCTTCCTGAATGGACCCTTTTTGGCTGCTATTTTTCCTTGCAATTCCTATACACAAGTTTCTAGGCTTGAGATAGATGCAACATCCCACTTTCTCATGTCCTCCCCATGGTCATGCAGATAGAACCACTGTTCCCTTTCCTTTAAGCAGAGAAAGGCTGACTCCATGTGACACTCTTGAGAGCTAAGACGCTGACCTGTATGGGTGAGGAGGAAAACATATACTCTTTGAATTTGCTGGAATTGTTGGGACAGTTTTTCTACAGCTGAGACAGAGGAACATAGGGTTGAGGAGGTAGAGAGATTCTTTTTGTATTTCCAGAGCTGGCCAGCCAGGCTGTCCGCAGTTGGTGCCTCAGTGTGTGTACAGTTATTGTCAGGGTGCTGACATACGATGTTGGTGTGCTCTGTAGAAACTTTTGACCACGTGCACTGGACTTCACCCCAATCTATGGAGCCCAGGTTGCTGTAGATCACCTCCACCACCAACTCCCTAATGCTGAGTATCTCCCTCAGTGGTGGCCCACTTGCCTCAGTAGTTTACAAGATCTTCCTTGAGGGGATACCTTGGTCAACAGAAGTGACCTCCAGAAGATGCAATTGTTGCCCCTTTCCCAGTCCCTTCATTAATTCCCCAGTCCTTAGTGACAGATCCCAGTTGCTGAGCTTTATTGCCCTCTTAATTCCTGACTCAGCACTAGCCCCAGTGTCCTAGCACCTATCACCCAGGTGATAATTTGCTTACCTAGATGACAGCTGTAATCTTTCCGCATATCTTGCGGCTCTTTAAGGGATAGGGACTGGGTGGTTTCTGCACTCGTTCATGATTTCTGTCTCTTCCCCTGCTTGTTCCTGTGGATGCCATGCTACAGAACAGGCTGCCTATTCAGATTCTTCCTCGTGCACCCTCTTAGAAGCTTCTTCCTCCCTTACTAATGAAGTTGACTTCCTCTTCCATTGTTCAGGAGCAACTGTTATTGTTGAGGGTTGGGTCTCTGACTTAGTGTCCATTTGCATGTCCTCCGATCCAGAGACCTTTTCACCCCACTGAAGCAGGAGTAGGCCAGGCCCCAGCACAGTGTGAGAAGTTGTGTCTCTTTGGCATAGACAAGGCATCCTTTCTTCAAGTGTTTTGTTACTTCAACAGGATACCACACTTGCTCAGGTGTGAAGTCCCACACCACTGGATATGAAAATTGCTCTAGGTACCTGCCGAAATTCTCCTACGCAACTTGCGACCCATAACCCAACTACTTCAAGGCACATCCCTTTGTGGCATTCACAAAGAGTCAATTATCCTTAGGAAAAGCCAGAATCACGTTTGTAACATGTATCAATACTAGCATTCTAGTTACCCATGGATGTTCAAGAAACTGAACAGCTGTTGTAACAAGGCAGAAAAAAAATCTACCCCAGAAGAGAGGAAGGGGGAGGTGCCATTCTTCATTTCTTCTATAAATTGACTCTTGAAGGAGAAGAGGACAAATTGTTAATTGTCTCCATGAGATGGTTCCCATACTTTACTGGAACAGAATCAATGCAGGGCCTAAATATCAGATTAGGTTCAAGGCCAGTGCTTTTATCGTAACCCTCCCAGGCAAAACACAAAAAAGTGCTAAACAGCATGGTAAACTGCAAAAGCTGAAAGCAGCCATTAACGAGCCCTCAAATTTGATGCATAGCAAGAGAGGGAACATGCCATGGAGCCAGTAAAGGAACAAATAAACCAGTGTGGAGAACACATCAATATTATGACCAGCAACAGCTAAACAGGTGTAACTACTATAAATTCCTGTCTAATACACTCCAGTCAAATCTATTTTGATGTCAAATCCCTCTGGCCCCATGCTGGGCACCAAAAAAGACTCTGGTGAGTTGACCCCA
Organism: Ibidorhyncha struthersii; assembly: GCA_013398815.1. NCBI lineage: Eukaryota > Metazoa > Chordata > Aves > Charadriiformes > Charadriidae > Ibidorhyncha > Ibidorhyncha struthersii. Next base: position 49,709 of record VZSZ01003175.1, on the reverse strand, counting down.
GCTGACAGCTAAGACCCCATCTAACAGCTAAGACCCCATCTAGTCATTCACTCTCTTCCCCTCAGTGGGATGGGGGAAGAGAATTGGAAGGGCAAAAGCAAGAAAACCTCATGGGTCAAGATANGAAAAAAAAAAAAAAACAAACCAAATTGTGCAAAAGCAATCACTTACTACCAGCAAACACAAAGCCAGTGTCTGAGCACCAAGTACTCTGGAGAAATTCCTCCCCACCAGTTTTATTGCTGAGCATGACACTATATTGTACGGAATCTCTCTTTGGTCAGAAGAAGCAGCTGTCCCAACTATGTCCCATCCCAGTCCCTTGCCAACATTTAGCCTACTAGCTGTGGGGGGCACAGTGAGAAACAGAGACAGCCTTGGCTGCTGTGCAAACATTGTTAAGCAACAGCTGAAACACTGCTATGTTATCAACACTGTTTTGGTCACAAATATAAAACACAGCAGCCTACAAGCTGCTATGAAGGAAATTAACTACATTCCAACCAAACCTAGTACAGGTGCAGAGCAAAAGGACAAGAAGCAACATTCAGAAGTTGCATCAAGGGAAATTCCAATGGGATACTGTGGCCATCCACCTACCCCCTGACCAGGTCAGATACACATGCTGTGCTGACAGTTGAATCAGCAAGGACAAAGGGTCTCAGTTCCTCAACTACCTGGCATAGATTGATACAGGAATTCTCCAGGATGCCAAATGAAGAAGGCAGCAAAAGTCAGCATGAAAACATATATACCATTCATGTGAACAGCAAAGGACTTACCAGAGCTTATAGTTTGAGCCACCCTAACCTAAACCTACAAAAATATATCAGTAAGCATTCAGGGAACTCATACCACACATAGCTGGGTTATGCATATTGCAGACTCACTGATGAGAAGGGATCCCCACTGGTATCATGACAGATACGAGCAAAGAACACTTAAGAGACTGGCGAGTAATCTGCTATGGCCATAAAATAGCGTAAGAGCATTAAGTTTACTAATGTTTACTAATTAGGTATGCAATAAATGCAGAATTATATGATAATCTGTGTATATAACTGGAGGACCCAAAAGAACCATGACAGATATATGGGGGAAAAAAAGTAATAAAAAAAATAATCATAGGGAGACTTACTAAGCAGCTGGAATGAGGCTGCCAGCCTGAATAGATTCAGGCTTTCCATGTGTGAATCAATGACATCAGATACCCAAATAACTCGAGATAGGAAAATATTCTAATTTTGGGAAAGTACACATGACAATAGCTTGGACTGTAGGCCCAACCTCATTTTGTTTTGTTATTCCCAGATTATGTCATTGGTCTTCTCATCCCCTTTTTTTTTTTTTTTTTTTTTTAAAACTTCACATCCCTTCCCCTAGACGTAGGTGAATCTGCAGACAGCAGAAATCACTTCCACTGGTGAACTTCCCTGGAAGGTGAATTTGAGGGGGACCTTTTGCCAACATCATACAGTAGATTGTTGACTTCTGAGACATATCAAACATACAAGGCTTACCAGGAACTCATGCGGTTAATAACTGAGGCCCTGTAATCTGTTTGCATAGCCAAAATATCTGCAATAATGAAAACATACTGTTAGTGCCAAGATTAGGATTACCAGAGCTACACAGTTTATGAAGGAAAGCAAATATTTGATATTAACATAGGAAATTATTCTAACAAACTCCATAGGAGACCTTATGGAAGGAGGATGGAATATTTACATACAAATCTTCTAAGCTGATATTCTCAATTCCTATTCATCCTATCATAGATTTTATAAACTTGCACTCTTATACCTACATACACAGAAGCACCAAGATATCTGAGGCCAAAAGATCTGGCCAGGATCACTTGTGTCAGACACAGAGAACAAGGGATACCTTCTGGGGATGGGGCAGGAATGACCCTCAAGATCTGCTCTATTTGATTCATTGTTGATGTTCCAGGAAAAAGAGGTTTCCCAAGTAGCATTTCTCCCAGAATACAGCCAATGCTCCACATGTCTACACCTTTAGTGTAACTACAAATAAGAACAGAACAGAGTTAGGACTAAATCAAGCAAATATTTTTATGTACCTGGTATTCACATCATCTACCTGAGCGTATGTTGCTAGAAATACAAGCTTGATGACTCCTTGAATATGAATGCTCAGAGGTTTTAACTATTAAGTGAATGAGATTCAGGAATCATGGAACTGGCAAGCATAAAACAGAAAGGAGATTTATCCTACTAAAAGTCTATTCTGGGAAAACATAAAAGGAAATATATTAAAGGTAAATTCCAGGAGAAGGTAATATATGCTTTTCATGTGACCAACAGTGAAGACAGAAGTTGCTGCTTGGAAACAACTGACTTTTCATGGCATAGTATGTCTATAAAGCAGTTACAATTACCTAAGCAAAGTAAATGCCAAACAATTGCAAAACGTCCATATTTCTAATTTGGTACACTAACCCAACCTATATTTATTTTATTTTTTGATCACTAAGATTATGTATATTTAAGTCAAAAAAGGACTAAGCCTGGCTAACAGGCAGCTGATTTAGCATTTGATTACAGAATATTTTCTGAAGGTCTAGGAAAAAAATCTCCTTAAATTTGGAAAAGAGGACTAAGGTACTCAACCAGATTTTGTAAAGATGCAGATTTAATGGGAGAAAGAGTAAGTATAGCGGCAGAAAGGATGACAAACAAATGAACTGATAATATATGTAAACAGACAATCTAAGAAGCCAGGAAGGAAATGTACATTTAATGAGAGATTTTTATGTTCCAGAATTGAAGTTTAAATGTGTATTAAGAAAATGGACTGCTGACATGACGTTGCATCTGGTGACATCTAAAATGAAAAGATTTAAGACAATAAATTTTCCCAGTGGTGAAGAAATTATAGAATCCCATCCCTTTGCTCATATTAAGCAGTTACCTCCGAGAGGAAAGTAAGATCTCGGGGGCTCGGTACCAGCGTGTTGCCACATATTCCGTTAGAGGAGGGTTACCTTGGTTCTCATTCATCTGACATAAAGAACGGGCCAGCCCAAAATCACAAAGTTTAACAAAGCAGTCTGCATCCAGCAAGATATTTGAAGGCTGAATTGAACAAAGGAAAATTAATAAGCTTTTTGCTCTCTGAATGGCAGAAGATTATTATCAAGGTGCTTTTACTAGTCTCATTCTTTTCACACATTTCCATTTCACATTTAACAGAAAACTTGAGTGAAGGATAAAAATTATGACTAGGAAATATACCTTCTGATCTCTGTGAATAACATTTCCTGAGTGGATGAATTTAGTTGCCTTCAGGAGTTGGTAGAGAATGTAACATTTGTGGATATCTTTCAGCAAATTCCCCTTCTTAATCACAGCATGTAAATCTGTCTCTGTAATATATTACATCAGTAATATATTTACATCAGTAAAGGATTACCAAGTTGTGAATATAAATTCCTCAAAGCAAGGCCAGAACAGACCATTGTCCAAACTGTAATCTTTCGAGCGCATCCTCAACAGAGTTAACAGTGTAATTATTAATAGTACTGAAATCTCTCTGTATTATCAGTTTGACTTGCAGCTTATGCTACCGTAATGGTTCTATTATTGCATACTTTTGTTATAATAAAATTGCACAGTCTCTTCCATATCTGTCTCTACAAGCCTTCTGATTTGTTGCTCACTGCCGTCTTTCCATCATCTCAATCAGCCCATTCTCATCTAATTATTACTCCCTTTAAAGTTTCACTGCTATTCCCACCTAATCACAACAGATACATATATATAAACCCTGTACTGCTCCTACTTAGGTGTCTACTTACATGAATATTCGTGTAAATCATCAGCATGCTACTATCAATGTAGGGAACAAAGATAACTGATAAGAGAGGCTGATTTAAATGGCCAATGCAATGCTAAGTCTCACCCATGGACTCAAAGATGAGGTAGATGTCCTTGTCATTCTGAGCTCGTATAACATCAAGCAGTTTGATGATATTTGGATGTTCTCCAAATTCCTGCAGAGGGAAGAGGCCCAACTGTCAAAATCAAGTGTCTTGCTTGAGAATCATAAAAAAGGACACTAACTTATTTCATTTTGCATTATCGTCTAGAATAAACATTGACATGCTATTTCCTTCATTATGCTTCTACTGAAATAAATAAAAAAAGGATTTAAGCTTGCTCCACAGTATGAAACCAGCCAAGTAATCTAAAAAAATGTTGTCTGAGACAGTAATTCTAAAAATCCCTCTATACCATTTGTGAATAAAATCCAGTCAACTTTATGCACCTCATATTTCCTACTAAGGGCAAAGAATTATTGTGGCAGTGAAAACAGAACAAAGTTGCCATCAACATTCATAATTAAAAACCCCAACCAGCCAGTAAGTGCCTATTTGAGGGTAGGCTGAAACAATCTACAGGCTGCACTGATTGAACTAACTGTAATGGGAGATCAGACAGCATACAAAGCAATACCTAAATACAGATATCTTAAACTGGAGGTGAATTCTTGAGGCCAATACAGAAATTGGTTATAATGTACAACATATAAAAAAAAATATCCACAAACCAACACACTCACCTGCAGCAACCCATGAAAATACAAAGCAGTAAGGCCATCAAATACCCTTGCGATTATTCCGAGGACAATATTCAGAATACCCACGCAAATAATCTAAAGAAAGTTTTTACCCAAAAGGGATATTTTTCTAAAGATGCAGATCAGCCTTGATAGCTTTCTTGGAGTACTTTTTAAGAACTTACTTCACAGTGAAGAAAAACCCCATTGTCTCACACTCTTCCTCTGGAACTGATAACGGAAAGTTATGAAAAAGGTTCAATCCATACTAAAAAAACATTCTGCTTTGAAAAAAATCTTGTCAGAGCCAGTCCTATTTATCTTCGCTTACAGAACAATGCTCTCACTAAAGTAATTACAAAAATTACATTCTAAAATGTGGCCCAAAATGCACCAAACAAACAGATCTACAACCATACTGAACAATAATAAAACCTGCAAGCTGCATAATGACCAGCATAGTACGTATCACCCAGAAGAGAATCATCAAAATTCCCAGATTCTGCATCAACACTTCCCAATTACAATAAACTTCATCCAGTCTATCAAATGCCCTTATGATAGACATACAGATTAAACTAAGCAATCATTATGCACAGGAAAGAATTTGCAGGCAAGCAAATTCAGACAAACATCCAGTTCCCAATGAAATAATATTTCTTACGTCTTTCCCTTTCTGATCTCTCAGTCCTGAACCTAAAGAGCGAGCTATAAAATACCTTCAAAAATAGAAGGGGGAAACTAAAATTCTTAAGCCATGAAAGTAAGGGCGTCATTGCACATTAACCTCCCTTCCCCCAAAATGACTCATTCTTTCCTTCAGGAGAAATACCCATCTTTTCCTTCTCCCAACTCCTCCTCCAGCCATCTACTCCAGAAGTGCTATACTTTCAGAGATGATCTAACTTACAGGTAATTAATTTCTCATATGTTTTTAGCTCTTAAGTTTGCTGCTTCTATTTCAGGTTTAAAGAATGATTAAAAAGTAAAAATCTCATCTCTTTCCTACATAAACTTGACACTTAGGAAATACCTCTTCCTATGAGTCCTGCCTTGTTTGCGTCCTTAGAAAATCATAGTTATAACATTATCACTATTCAAAAACATTGATGTTTCTACATGGTAAGTCTGTGGAGGAATGGACAGATAATTTTAATGCCACTGCCACTGATAAGGTAATTAGGTGTAGTGTGTGGTCAACCACATCAAAACAAGAGCAGCCTTCAGTAATTCCATACAGAACTTCCCTTTTAGTTTTGCTTTGATTATTTCAAGTGATTAAGTTGCTTCCCATGTGACAGAGGAAAAAAATTTTGGCATGTAAATCTCTTCCACATCCCAGCCTCACCTCTGAATCATGGCATTTAAAATTGAAGAAAAACACTTTCTGTCCACAAAGAAGTAAGAAGCAACAGAAAGTCCAAGTCATTAGAGTAGACACATTGCTAAAAATAGTGAAAGAACAGGGCATGTCTCAAAGGAAAAATAAGATCAACTCTCCATTTCATTCAGGTGTTTTTGCCCAGTCATGGAAAGACTGTTTGCCAAGATGGTGCAGAAAAGAAATGAACAGAATTGTCAACATTGATCATTGCATTTTGAAAAAGAATGGGAAGAAAATATGTAAACAACATTAGAGATAATTAAAAATCAGAGAGGAGAGGGGAAAATGGGCATTACCTGCAGGAACATAATCTCTCGAAATGTTCTCTAGAAATAAACAAAAAAAAGTTTATTATCACATCAACAGAATGACAGAACAGAGTATAGACTTCCAATGAGAGGGTTAAATCCGTTCCAGTCTCTAAAGCAGAGGAAACACTTACATGGTAGACAGGCTAGGAAAAACTCAGTTGCTCTCTCTGCGCTTAGACACCATAGCATAACAACATAAGGGAGACTAAAATTGTGCATGCCTATGAAGACACTTTTTCCTCAGGGTCATCAAACAGTATTTTGTAGATGCCACGATATATAAAGCTTGACATTTATTGCTCCTTTCTATCCTAATACAGCTGTACACTGTATTATCACTTGCGTAATTGTGAAATAACTAACATCTTTCAGAGACATGAACCCTGAAAATATCTATGAACTCCCAGCATATCTTTCAGGATGTTAGAACAATGATTTCTCACCTGAGCATCTGTTCTGTTCCTGAAAGCATCAAAAATTTTTTTAACAGCAACTATCTTTCCTGTCCTGCGATCAATTGCTTTCCATACAATGCCATAAGCCTAGGGAGAAAAAAGGACACATGAACAGTGTACTATGACATCTTAAGCACAGTTCAGACCTTCAGTGTAGAAGTAGAACGTACTTAACAGAGGGATTGAAAGAAGAGGTCATCACCAGCTACCTAGAAGAAATAGAGATTAGGCCAATGAGCAATATTTGGTTGACTCAAGGACTAAGAATATTTATACTAAGCCCGACCAAAGGTCCACAAGGTCAAGCACCCTAGCCCCTAAAGCAGACAATAGCAAGATGTACGTGCTCACAAAGTGCAAGGTCCTGCACCTGGGTTAGGGCAATCCCCAGTATCAGCACAGGCTGGGGATGAAGGAATGGAGAGCAGCCCTGCTGAGAAGGACTTGGGGGTACTGGTGGGTGAAAAGCTGGCCATGAGCTGCCAACATGCGCTGGCAGCCCAGAAAGGCATCCTGGGCTGCATCCCCAGCAGCGTGGCCAGCAGGGTGAGGGAGGGGATTGTGACCCTCTGCTGCACTCTGGAGAGACCACCCTGCAGTGCTGCCTCCAGCTCTGGGGTCCCCAGTACAAGAAAGACATGGACGAGTTAGAGTGGGTGAACAGGAGGGACACAAAAATGGTCCAAGGGCTGGAACGTTTCTCCTACAAAGAAAGGCTGAGAGAGCTGGGGTTGTTCAGCCTGGAGAAGAGAAGGCTCCGGGGAGACCCTATTGCAGCCTTCCAGTACATAAAGGGGGCCTACAGGAGAGCTGGGGAAGGACTTTTTACAAGGGCATGTAGTGATAGGACAAGGGGGAATGGCTTCAAGCTGGAAGAAGGTAGATTTAGATTAAATATTAGGAAGAAATTTTTCACTTTGAGGGTGGTAAGGCACTGGGACAGGTTGCCCAGAGAAGTTGTGGAAGCTTCAACCCTGGTGGCGTTTAAAGCCGAGCTGGATGGGGCTTTGAGCATCCTGGTCTAGTGGGAGGTGTCCCTGCCCATGGCAGAGGGATTGGAACTTGATGATCTTCAAGGTCCCTTTCAACCTAAACCATTCTATGATTCTGTGAACTGTTTCTACCTCCTAATGCATGGCAAAGGACCTGAACCCATACTCCAGGATGACACATATTCTTGGGAAGTCTGCTTCAATATCTCTGTCTGAGTATTTAAGCATGACAATCACATATTGCAGCTGTTTTACTTTGTATGAGTATTTAAACATTTACTGGGCATTTCTGAGTGAGAAATGACCCCATTGTGCAGATGTAAGACATCTCCTAGAGTGTGGAAAGTTAAGATTCAAATCTATGACCTAAAAATAAGAAAACTGGATCTGTATCACAGAGACTGAGTAACACCATTTGAAAGTACCACACAGTCATCCAGAATAGGGAAAACTCAGGTAGAAGTTCCTGTTCCCTTAGTAGAGAACACAACTTTCAATTAAAAAAAAAAATTAATTGTTTGATTTCCCTCACTGTACAGGACCATCATATCTCCCTTGCTGCTGCACTTCTCTGCTCTATTTTTTGGGCAGTCCTCACCTGTTTTAGGGACTCCAACAGCCTTTTAAGTGCTTAAGTAAGTACGTCAGCTGTGTACGTACACAATACATACAGGACTTTCTGCATCCAAAAGGCAGAAACCACAGGTATTTAGGAGCCTGGAACTACTTGAGTTAAGAGCTCAACTAGTACTTTTGATAATGTCAGTGATACCTAGATGATGTACGTGAGGCCACTAAAGTCCTTTAAATACCTGAATGAATTTAGTCATGTTTGTGAAACAGTCTCCAAATAGAACCCTCAAACAATTTGATATTTCAGATGAGAGAATAATGTCATTCTGTTCAAATAACCTACCATGTTAAAAGATGTAATATATTACATTCAATCAAAGGGAGAAAGCTGATAACTAGTGACAAGATGGCAGCAAACCCCAAGTCAGAGGTAAACTCAGAATGAAATAGAGCCGTAAGAAAGATCAGTGTGAATTCAAAAGGAGAAAACCAAAACATTGTCTTAGAGGATAATGAAAATGAGCCTCCCTCAAGTGCCCCCTTGTAATTGCACATGACTCAACTACTAGTATCAACACAACTGAACAATGGCAAAGAGCAGTCAGAATAGAAAAGCAGATACTCAGGAAGGGTTTAGAGACTGCCTGCGGAGAAAGATTGTAGAAATTAAGTTGGCTCACATATAAAAATACGTAATTTTATGGGGAAAAAATTACTTGATGTGGCATAATACTTTAAGTAATGGGGCTACAGTAGATGTGAAAGAATTTGGCAAGCAAAACCAGAATATTCTTTGCGACTCAGATTCATTTTACTATAAACCAGGTGTACATGCAAGGTCGGTGCTTTATGTGGTGGTTCTCCAGCAAGTTACAGGAAAAAAAAAACCTCCTCGAGAATTTAAAAGCACGTTCAGTTTCACATGCTACAACATAACACTTCCATTCCTCTGAAATTTAGTTGTGAAACAACTATAAGAAATCGTAGGAAGTTACTGGGCCACGATTTATGACTTTTTTCCCTGTTAGGCATAATACGTATTTCAAAGTCCAGTTTTCCTCCAACTATATAAACTCTTGGACCTCCAGCACTCAACGCGTCTCCGGTCAGCGGCCTGCAGCAGGGACCAGGAGGCCGCAGACACGGGCGCGGCCGAGACGGCCCGCAGGCAGCGCCGGACCCCGCCGCCCGGCTCCCCGAGCTCCCCAGCCCCCCGCCAGGCACTCACCCCCTTGCCCAGGCGCCTCTTGATCTCGTACTTCTGGGAGACGAGCACCTCCACCTCCGGCTCGCTCATAGCGGGCGGCCCGCGAACCGACCTGCACCGCACGGCGCGCTGGGCCGCGCTGTTGGTGTCTGCCGCTATGGAAACGGCCGCGCCGCATGGCGCATGCGCAGAGCGGGCCGGGGCCGCGCTGGAGGACGGCGTGACGCTGGGCGTGCTGCCCGCGGCGGCGTGTGATGCCGCCTGCGGGGCCTGAGGTGAGGAGCGGTGGTTTCCAGCTCCTTCCCTGCCGGGTGCTCTGCTGCGCGTTACCGCTCATAGTGATAACGCGGATCTTCCCCTGCTGATACCGTAAAACTCGGTCAAAGAAGACCCCCTAAGACTTGTTGAAAGGTTCAGAAGGCAGGCATTCTGCGCGGGATGCACGGGGGAGCGCTGCTCCCTTCTTTGACCGAGGTTTACGGTATCATTTTGGCGACCCGACCGCTTCTGAACCTCGACGGGCCCGTGGGATCGCAGGACCTGCAGCCGGCACCGAGGGATTCTCGGGGAGAACCCCTGATCCCCGGACTGAAGAGCTCGAAGCACGGCCCCTGGAAAAGGTAAGGTAAAGGCATTTTTTGGGGGGAACTTGATCGTCTGCCCATAAGACGCGGCGAAAGCCTCGCAGGGTTGGGCTATAAGGTACCCAAGGGATTTGAGTCCCCAGTTGTTAAGTTCCGCAGGACGAAAGTCTGAGGAACACCCAGGTTTTGGTAAGGGGTTCAAGTCCCCAGTTTGATTGGAAATCTGAGTTCTTATTATTTGTATTTTTTGTCTTGTCTGTGTTTTGGTCTGTCTATTGGAATTAAGACGGGCACACCACCATCTAAGGGTGGTATTTTAAACAAATCACCTTTGGGATGTATTTTGAGGCATTGGAAGCAGATCAGTGGACCCCCGAGTGGGGTTGCAGCAAGAGAAAATCTGATTAAATATTGCAGTCAATGGTGGCCATTGTATAAATTGGAGAAAGGGAAAAATGGCCTATGAAGGGCACTTTAGATTATAATACTATGTTACAATTGATGTTATTTCTGAGAAGGGAGGAAAAATGGGATGAAGTGTTATATGCAGATACGTTCTTTACGTTAAGGAATCACCCAGAATGGCAGAGAAAATGTGGCATAAACTTGGCACCTGGTTACCCTTTTGTTTTGGCTCTGGAAAAAGAGAAAGGTAAAATTTTGAAAAGATGCTGTTTCGCTTGCAGCATAGCACAAAGGTGTCTAAAGGTTTGTGAACAAGGAGAGGATGACATTAAATTACCGGTAACCCCCGAACGGCCCCGGGGACCCCGAAACAATGAACGTGACGTACTAGGAACAGACAGTAGAGGGCATGGTCAGCAGGGAAGTAGGCCGGTATTAGGAGCAGAAGGTTTTAGCCCGATAGCAGGACGAACGGGAGGCAAGCAGGGAGACATTATACAGGCTCCCCTGTGACAGGCAGTGGGAAATGAGGGACCGGCGACTGTAAAAGTCCTGTTCTCAATTATGGATCTTAACAATTGGAAATTGGCAGCCTGGAATTATAGAGATGACCCAGATAGAGTGGCCAGTGCTGTCAAAATGATGATTAGAACTCAAGATCCCAATTGACTCAGGGTCTGGGTAAATTCCTGGATGTGGCCTGAGCCACCTATAGAAACAGAGAAAAGCAAAAAGAAGCAGCAAGTTGATAGCAGTGTTAGAGGAAAATACTCGGGTTAAGGATGGTCAAAGAAGGGGATTATACCCAGGAAGAGGTTCGGGGAAGAGAGGGCTTTCCTCCATTGCAGAATCCCAGACCCCACCTGGGGGAAAATCAGTGTGCTTACTGTAAGAAGGAGGGGCACTGGAAACATGATTGCCCTCTCCAGAAACAAGGCACCCCTCCGAACCCATTGTTCTCAACTGTAGAGGACTGAAGGGGACCGGAGGAGTCTTTCCCAGTGGAACCTCTGGTTAAAGCAAAGCTGGGAGGCAGGGAAATAGGGGTTTGGGTTGATACGGGATCTACTTATTCTGTTTTGAATACTCTAGAAGGGGAATTGACCAATAAGAATATAAATGTTGTTGGCGTGATAGGGACTCATGAGACTCAGCTGTTTTTCAAACCTCTGAAATTGAGATTAGGAAAACAATGGGTTACTCATCAGTTTTTGTATTTGCCAAAGTCTCCAAAGCCTCTGTTGGGAAGGGACTTGCTTGAGAAGCTAGAGGCAGAAATTAAATTCAAAGAAGGACATATTGAAATTTTAATTCCAGAATCTAAGTATTTTGAAGCAGCAGCTTTGGTGTTACAGGATACAGATCCCAAGGGAATCACAGAATCACAGAATAGTCCAGGTTGGAAGGGACCTCTGGAGATCATCTAGTCCAACCCCCCCACCAGAGCAGGGTCACCTACAACAGGTTGCACAGGACAGCGTCCAGGCGGGTTTTGAATGTCTCCAGAGTGGGAGACTCCACAACCTCTCTGGGCAGCCTGTTCCAGTGCTCCACCACCCTCAAAGTAAAGAAGTTCCTCCTCATGTTAAGATGGAACTTCCTATGTTCAAGCTTGTAAGGGAAGAGCAATACCCCAAGATATGGAGGATGCGGCAATTCCTATTGTATGGGCTGGAGAAGTGCCAGGAAAGTCCAAAAGGGCAGAACCAGTAAGAGTTGATCTTAAACCAGGATCATTACTGGTAAGAGTTAAGCAATATCCTTTAAAGTTAGAAGCAAGGGTTGGGTTGTTACCAATAATTCAAAAATTTTTGAAGTATAAACTGTTGGTTGGGGGTTGGACTAGATGATCTCCCGAGGTCCCTTCCAACCCTGACTATTCTGTGATTCTGTGACAGAATGTCAATCAAAATACAATACACCTATTTTACCAGTTAAAAAGGCTAACGGTAAAGATTATAATTTAGTTCAGGACCTTAGAGTGATAAATCAGATAGTACAGGATATTCACCCTGTAGCAGCAAATCCATACACATTGTTGACAGCCCTTACTGAGGACCAAGGCTGGTTTACAGTCTTAGATTTAAAAGATACCTTTTCCTGGATTCCTCTTGATGCCGGGAGCTGAGAGGTTTTTGCTTTCAAACAGGAAAATCCGGAAACAGGAAGGAAAACACAATGTACTTGACCAGTCCTACCACAAGGCTTCAAGAACAGTCCAACCGTTTTTGGGAACCAGCTAGCAAGGGAGCTAGAGATTTGGAGAAAAGACAACGGGCAAGGAGTCATGCTACAGTATGTCGATGACATCCTAATCACAGCAGAGACTAGAGAACGATGTCTGTCCATGTCTATAACCCTTTTGAACTTTTTGGGAATCAGCGGATATCGAGTATCGAAAGAAAGAGCGCAAATTGCCCCAGAAGCAGTTACATACCTGGGGTTCAAGATCCTAAAAGGGCAGAGGCAATAAGGGACTGAGCAGAAAGAAGCTATCTGTCATCTCCCTGAACCCCAATCAGCTAGGGAGCTGAGAGCATTCCTGGGCATGGTAGCATGGTGCCATTTGTGGATCGCTAATTATGGATTATTGGTAAAGCCTTTGTATGAATTATTGAAAATCTTTTTCTGAAAGGATACCTTGATTGGCCTAATGATAGTAGAGCTGCTTTCAAACAATTAAAGCGAGGCTTGATGAAGGCACCAGCCCTTGGACTACTAGATCTCACAAAGCCACTTGAACTTTTCACTTATGAAAGGAAAGGTGTAGCGTTAGGTGTGTTGGCACACACAGACAACAACGATGAGCAGTTGGTTATTTTTCTAAATAACTGGACAACATGAGCCAAGGGTGGCCCGGTTGTCTTAAACCTGTGGTGGCAACAGTGCTCCTGATTCAGGAAGCCTGAAAACTCACCCTAGGACAGAAACTCACTGTATATGTGCCTCACATGGTGGTAACAGTATTAGAACAAAAGTGCGGGGCATTGGCTGCCCCCTAGTCGCATGTTAAAATGTCAGATGGTGCTGCTAGAACAGCAGCCTGAAAACTACTTTGGTAATTAACCCTGCTGTTTTCCTCTCGACTGACAATGTGGGGAGTGCCCCAGAACACGATTGTCTACAGTTGAAGAAATCTCTAGCCGTCCAGTTCTCAAGGACACCCCATTAGAGGACCCATATTGGGAGTTATATGCGGACAGCAGCAGTTTTGTCCGAGACAGAAAGAGGATGTCCAGGTATGCTGTAACTACTATCGATGAAATGGTGGAATCATGAGCATTATCTTCAAAGGTGTCAGCCCCAAAAGCTGAATTGATAGCTCTTACAAGAGCATTGGACTTGAGCGAGGGCAAAAGGGTCAATATACAGACAGATTCTAAGTATGCCTTTGGAGTCATACATGGACATGGAGCTATACACAGGACAGGTAGTCATTCCACCCACACTGATGAGGGAAATAGTTAGAGAAGAGCATGACAAAGTACATTGGGGAACCTGTTAAAACATCTTAAGAAAATAATTATAAGTAGGGCAATGACAGAAATAATTTGATCTGTTACTGAGAAATATGAAACTTGTTGCAAAAACAACCCAAATACTAGCACTAAACTGATTTTTGGAGCAACTAAAGAAGAAATCCCCAGGAGACTATTGGCAAATAGACTTTACTGAATTACCCAGAAAAGAAGGGTACAAGTATATTCTGGTTTTAGTTGATACTTTTACTGGATGGCCTGAGGCATTTCCCTGTCGCACCAATAAAGCAAGGGAAATAGCTAAAGTATTTTTAAAAGAAATTATTCCAACATTCGGTGTTCCTGTAGGAATGTCATCAGATGGGGGGTCCCATTTTATTGTGGATATTGTAAAACAAGTGAGCAAAGTCCTAGCTCTAACGTGGGACCTCCATACCTCTTATAGACCGCAATCAAGCAGGAAAGTAGAACGAATGAATTATACACAATTATATTCCCAACAACTTGGGAAAATATGTCAGGAAACCTCGATGACTTGGGAACAGGCTTTGCCATTACCATTACTAAGAATCAGAATACAACCTCGTAGGAAGAATGAGTCCATATAAGTCCATATGAGTTAATGTATGGACGTCCTTACCAGGCCCTGCATATACCAGGCACCACTCATATCAGGGGAAGAATAGATGTGAATAACTACCCAATGTCTTTAGGAAATAACTACCCAATGTCTTTAGGAAAAGCTTTACAGGAACTTCAACCCCTGCACACCTGTTCCAGCCCAGAGATTGGGTCTACATTAAGGCCTGGGATTCGGAACCACTGGCTGAAAAATGGAAAGGACCATTCCAGGTTCTCTTAACCACCTACACAGCTATTAAGGTTTGGGGCAAAGGACTGTGCATCCGTTATCCAGAATCAAGAAGGGCCCAGCCCCATGGACAATAAAGCAGTAGTCACCCTTTAAATTCAAGATAAAAAAGAATTATGATTAGCTTCTGTGGTTTGTTTATGTTAACAATGGTAGCCATGAGTAAAGTTTGACAGACTGTACAGTGGGATCAAAATTTGCATCTAATGCTAACACAAAATACTACCCAGTGTTGTGGTTTAGGCCAAATCCCACTGGGGACGTGGGGGACCCCAGATAGGACCAACAGATGCTCCCCTCTACCCCTCTTCGAAGAGAGAGGCAGAGGAGGAAAAAGAGACTTATGAGTTTAGAAGGAACTAAACTACTTTAATGAAATATTAATAATAAAATAAAAAGAAAATAATGAAATATATACAAAACCTTATCAAGCTCCCAGGATGACAATCATGACACTGTCTGGCACTGGGGCAGTCCCAGGCTGGACTCAGTGACGGACGGGAACTGGATTCCGGATCTGCATTCAGGATCGGGACCAAAGGCAGACAAACAGAGTCCTCCTCAGATGTCGGCCATTGAAGGAAGGGAGAGAGAGCCAGAGCCAGCACTCCCAGCGCTTCCCCTTACCCTTTGATCCCTCAGAGGGCTTTTATACTGAGCCAGACTGTTCTGAAATTGAAGTTTGTGATGGAATTGAAATTCCATTTAAATGTAAGAAAAAAAAAACTTTTTTTTTACTGTGATTGTGGTCAAACACTGGAACTGTCAGCACAGAGAGGCTGTGGAGTCTCCGTCCTTGGAGGTAACTCAAAAGCCACTGAAAGTGGCCCAGCTCCGGTTGGCACTCCTTTGAGGTCTCTTCCAATCTCAACTAAGGTCTGCTTCTGTATAAAATATCCCTGCATGAATGTTAAAACTTAGAGTAAGAGTGACCTCTGGTGCCATTGTTGATGAAGTAGTTGAAATCCAGAAGTGTTCAGCTTGGAAAGTGAATGCAGTCTATTAGAAACAGAACTCTCTACCTCTTCCTTCTCAAGTGAAACACTAAAGCAAAAAAAGAATGAGGAGAAACTAAAAATTGATATGACTATATTAAGTGAATATATTTTATTGATAGTTAGGACCAAGGGTCAAATACCCAATGGCTTATATTGCTTAAAGGATTTGGTTGCTTCCATATTTGTTTTCTCTTCTTTGGAGACTAGCAGAAGGTAAAATAAAGTCTTTGCCATGTAGGAGATTTGGGAAAATGAATGTTGCTGAAAGTAAGAGGTAGCCTACATTGGTTCATACTATGGTACCAGTAGATGTAGTTTGCAGTGAAAAGTAACATAGAGATTGCCTCACTATGTCTAAGAATATAATTTGCCCATGGAAAATTACTAATTAATGGAACATCAAAGTCTGATCTCAAAGACAAAATGTCATTGTTTATTTTGGGATGTGAAGGGATTGCAGTTTCAAATGTCTTAATGCAGATGTCATGAAACTTAAAGCTGAGGTTACTTTTAAGATCTATTGTCTGGATTTCATGATGAGCATGAGCTATGTAAATCAATCCTTTCATCCACCCACAGAATATACTTCTGTATACTCCATTACCTAACTAGTAGTGGCAACAACTAGTCCAGCTGTGTCTACTGATATATTGGCATGACTGAGGAGTGGAGAAGTGGGGTTTTTTTTAGGTTAAGGGACACATCTGAACGGGCTGTGAGAGCTGTAGATTTCGCCATGTACATTGCGTGCCTCATGCTGGTGTAACCAGTGGCGCCTGTGTGCCATGTCGTGAATGTATTGGTTCTCACGAAGAAGCTGTTCCTGCTGCTCTCTCAGTTGAACTGTGGTTTCTTTAAGGATTTTTGAGTATTGGATGAGTCTGAGCAATTCCTGGCGTAGATGCCAATTCTCTGCTTTTACTTGTTTGATATGCTGAATTAGAGATTGTATCGCTGCTTCTTCTGCTGTCTTGGTGAGAATCTGGATCTTCTGATGAAAGTCCATCTCACAGTCAGCCTTGGCCTGCAGAAATCTGCTCTTGATTTTGTGCATTTCATCTGAATGCTGTATCTTTGTGACCAACCATTCCTTCTCCAGCTCTTTAATCTTCTTCATCTGTTCCAGCTGAACAGATGGATCTTTGAAAGGCTGCAGGTCTTCAACCTCGTTGTTCATAAGGGAGTACTTTGTCTCCATATTCATCAGAGAGCTCCTTAGCTCCTTTTCTTTTTGTGCATACTGTGAGATTAGCTTCTCTTTCTGCATCCAGACTCGAGACAGATCAATGTGATTCTGGTCATTTAATGTTATTATCAGATTATGGCACTTCTGGCTGTGTTTTGTTATGTAAGAGAGGTAAGCATTGCTCTCTTGCTGATTTCGGTGGGCTTCCTTTTCTAGGAATTTATTTTCCTGCAGGAAATGCTCCACTCGTCCCATGTATGTGTTCAGATGTTCAGTGAGAATCTTGTATTCCTTCTGCAAGTACAATTTCCTCTCTTTGACAAGTATTTCCATGTCATTTTTCCCTTTGGATAGATCTCCATTCTTGGTTCTTACTTCTTGCTGATTTTTCCCAGCACGCACGGTGTCTTGTTTCATCTGCTTTGTCTTGGATGCCATATTCCACACTGGGGGTATCAAACTGGCAAACTGTAATAGAATGAAAAATTACAAATTCTATGTGAGCATTTATGCCACATGTATGACAGTTGCTTTTTTCCCCAGTTGTGCCCTCTTATGTTCTTATGTTTTCAACTGCTTATTCTGGCAGCTAAAATGTTTGACATAAAATTTTTAATTTCTTGCCTATGTCTTGAGTTGAAGCACATGTGCACATATGTGTATTTGCATTTTTACATTCCTAGTTAACTGAGAAGAAGTAATTCTGCTAATCTAAAAATACACATATTTTTAAGATTTCTTTTTTGTCATGTAATGTTGTGTTATTTCTCTAGTTTGGAGTCAAAGTCAAATTCCACTGGTGAATTATTACGGCTGTACCTTGTGTACTGTCTCTCTGTAGGCAGTAGATCTTGTCCATAAAACTTCAGCAGCAAGTAAGTACTGAAGTGCTAATAGAGGCATGCCTGAAACTTACAAATTCATAAAGCAAATTCTAAAATTCTATTTTAGCCTGTAGCGCTGCATGGGGTTGTTGTGACCCAAGTGCAGGACGCGACACTTGGCCTTGTTGAACCTCATACCATTGGCCTCGGCCCATTGGTCCAGTGTGTCCAGATCCCTCTGTAGAGCCGTCCTACCCTCAAGCAGATCAACACGCCCACCTAGCTTAGTGTAAAGGTTGGAAGGGACCTTTAAGATCAAGTCCAACCATTAACCTAACCTGACAAAACCACTTCTAAACCATATCCCCAAGTACCACGTCTACCCGTTTTTTAAACACCTCCAGGGATGGTGAATCCAACACCTACCTGGGCAGCCTATTCCAATGTTGGATAACCCTTTCAGTGAAAAAAAAATTCCTAATATCCAACCTAAACCTCGCCTGGCTTAACTTGAAGCCATTTCCTCTCGTCCTATCACTTGTCACTAGGGAGAAGAGGTCAGTCCCCATCTCTCTACAACCTCCTTTCAGGTACTTGTAGAGAGTGATAAGGTCTCCCCTCAGCCTGCTCTTCTCCAGACTAAACAGCCCCAGTTCCCTCAGTTGTTCCTCATAAGACTTGTCCCCCAGACCCCTCACCAGCTTCATTGCCCTTCTCTGGACATGCTCCAGTACCTCCACGTCTTTCTTATAGTGAGGGGCCCAGAACTGAACACAGCACTCGAGGTGGGGTCTCACCAGTGCCGAGTACAGGGGGATAATCACTTCCCGAGTCCTGCTCACCACACTATTCCTGATACAGGCCTTCTTGGCCACCTGGGCACACTGCCGGCTTATATTCAGCCGGCTGTCCACCAACACGCCCAGGTCCTTCTCCGCCGGGCAGCTTTCAAGCCACTCCGCCCCAAGCCTGTAGCGATGTATGGGGTTGTTGTGACCCAAGTGCAGGACGCG
>VZSZ01003175.1:19921-30687 GCA_013398815.1 Ibidorhyncha struthersii | reverse complement strand
CTTTCACAAACCCATTCTGACTGGGCCTGATCCCCCTGTTCTCCTGCATGTGCCGTGTGATGGCACTGAGGATGATCTGTTCCATGACCTTCCCAGGCACTGAGGTCAGACTGACCAGCCTATAGTTCCCCAGGTCCTCCTTCTGGCCCTTCTTGTGGATGGGTGTCACCTTTGCCAACCTCCAGTCAGCTGGGACCTCCCCGGTCAGCCAGGACTGCTCATAAATGATGCGAAGTGGCCTGGTGAGCACTTCCACCAGCTCCTTCAGTACCCTCCGGTGGATCCCATCCAGCCCCATAGATCTGTGTACCTCCAGGTGCTGAAGCAGGTCCCTCACCATTTCCCCTTGGATTACAGGGGCTTCATTCTGCTCCCCATTGCTGTCTTCTAGCTCAGGGGTCTGGGTACTCAGGGAACAACTGGTCCTACTGCTGAAGACTGAGGCAAAGACAGCATGTTAGGGACAGTAGTACAGATTAAGCCCCATTCCTCCATCAGAGTTAGATTCCTGTATTTGTATTTGAAGAGGCAATTGCATCCTTTTCCTGGATTTAGAAAGTTAAGTCAGTATTGTCTTACGAAATGAGAGGAGAAAAGGAAATGTAAGCAGTTTTAACCTAGGGCTTCAATGATAAATCAAGGTATTTACTCACTTTGGAGAGTGACCACATTCTTATCCTGCCACTGCCTGGGGTAATATAAACTATCTTCTTGGACATCATCTTAACTATAATGTCATCTGAGATACGATACAGATAACTAAATATTTATGAATACAGAGAGAGTGAAAGAATGACCATAAAGGGGGTGATGACTAAAGAAACATCCTCCCAGGTCCAGCCATGGGTTGTGTGCCATGGGTTTTGTGCCATGGATTTTGATAGAATGTTGAATGTGCCATGCAGATGTGATCTTCCCAGTTGCCTAGGACTGCCTTCTTCCCTCAGAGATGGTGGGTGGGAGACAGGTACAGAACATAATGGGCTGAACATCAATTCAGCATCTGTTGAGACCATGCCAGATTATTCATTTGGAGAGTATTCACCTGGGCTGCCTTTTCTGTGTTCCATTTTGGTTTTGTTATAGGTTAGTAAGCTGAAATTTGCTTTGGTGTTTTTGGCCAAATTAAGGCAAAATGTTTTACTCTGTTACAAGAAAGAGATGTTATGGCTCTATCAGAGTACATCGGTACCCGAGCTGATGCCTTGGTTTTCTGTGCTGTTAGGAGTTGTTCTGTCTGGGTCCTCTCTTGCTGAAAAGATAACAGTCCTTTAATAAAGACAGTTTAATTAAGGCAGAATGAGAGGCTTCTCTTTCTGCCTGTGTCATTTCCTATTTATGCTGGTCCCATGATTGCAAAGCACAATATTATCAAAGATAATCTACTTGTGTTTCTGCAATAGACTCTGTTTACTGCCTGTGGTAGGTATGTGAAAAAGCACTGCATAGCAGGTCAAATACAATGACCTGGTTTTATTTTTGAACTGCCAAGGTTTCGGGGACCTTTTAGGTGGGCATATCATGTCCATACTGGGGGGTAGCAGGAGTGGTTTGCAGTGGAAACAGTATGCCACATTCCTTTGTCCTTGACGGGAAATTACTTTCTAGCATGCATCCTGCTTCAGCTTGTCCACATGGTGTACAAATAGACACCACTTCATACTATGCACTTGAGAATGCTGGTCTGATACATGCCACTCAGTCTGTGTTATTCATTTACCACTGATAGGACAGGTTCACAGAACCACCAAATAGTTGAGGCAGGAAGGGACCTCAGGAGATTGTCTAGTCCAGCTTCTTTCTCAAAGCAGGGTTAACGAGAGCAGGTTGCATAAGACTGGGTCCAGTCAGGTTTTGAATATCTCCAAGGATGGAGACTCCACAGCCACCTTGGGCAACCTGTTCCTTCTGAGTGTTTGACCACCTTCATAGTAAAAAAGATTTCTTTTTCATCCTGTTCATCCTGTGAGGTCCAGTGGAATTGTGTATGTCTGCTTTCTTTAAAAGTTCCTTGACCTGATCCTCCTCCACTGAGGGCAACTCTTCCTTCCTCCAGACTTTCTCCCCGGCTTTAGGGACCTGGGATTCTGGAAGGTCAGTCTTACTAGTAAAGACCAATGCAAAGAATGCACTGAGTAGCTCGGCCTTTTTGGCATCCTTTGTCATTAGGTCTCTAACCCTGCCACTTTCATCTAAGAGGCCATGTTTCCCTAGCCGTCTTTTCGCTGTTCATATACTTGTAGAAGACCTTCTTGTTGCATTTACATCCTTTGCCATATTCAATTCCAGATGGGCTTTGTCTTTCTTAACATCATTGCTGCACACTTGGACAGTGTCTCTGTATTCCTCCTGAGCTGTGTGATCCTGCTCCCACCTATTGTATGCTTCATTTTTACATTTGAGTTTTGTAAGGAGCATCTTGGTTTTTGGTGGAGGCCTTTTGCCACCTTTGTTTGACTTCATGCTCATTGGGATGGACCATTCTTGAGATTGGAAGAGGTGCTCCTTGAAAACCAGCCAGTTCTCCTGGACTCCTCTCCAGGATCATCTTCCATGGGATTCTTCCAAGTAGATCCCTGAATAGCTCAAACTCTACACTCCTGAAGTCCTGCTGCTCTCTCACGTAATGGGCATTTCCCCCTCCTGGAGCCTGTATCCACCCATAGCAGCACTCTGGTCTTGTAAGCTAACTCACCATGTCTCTCTCACCAAATCTCAGTGAGATGCATGCACACATGCTCTCTAATTTCTCATTTGTTCTCCATGTTCCGTGCAGTAACGTGCAGGCACTTCAGAGAGCTAGTCAGCTCTGCTGATTTCCTAGAAAAGGTGAGAGAGCTTCCTTCACCGCACTGTCCTACAAGTATTCCCTTATTTATGTCCATATGATTGAGGTGGTCCCCCTTCATCCCTGAATTGCTGACTACAAGGTCTGTCCTGTTCACCCCACACCTTTTCCTTGCAGACTTAGTCCACCACTTCCTCATTTGATTGTTGTTCATCATCTTTCCTGCTTTGTTCCTAGTTTAATGTTCTCCTCAATAGAGAACAGACTGCTACCAGTCTGTAGGCAAAGATGCTTTTGCCTGCTTTGTGTTGTATATCCTGTCTCTTCCTATCAGTTCTTGATCTTCAAAGAGGATCCTATGGTCACAAAAACATTTCCCTATTCTTGACACCAGCTGTCCAACCAGATATTTACCCAAAGGATAAGTCCATTTCTACTGAAGCCCTTCCCCCTCAACAGCAAGATAGAGGGGAAAATAACCTGCCCCACACACACACCCTCTTGCCCCTTGCCCCTAGAGCCCTATAGTCTTGCTTGATAGGCTTCAGGTCTCCCCTGACAATATCATTGGTGCCCAGGTGGAAAAGCATCAGGGCGTAGTAGTCTGGGAGACAGACAAGATCTGGTAGCCTCTCCACAATATCCTGGAACTGAGCTCCCAAAGAGCAGCAGACCTCCCTGGACAGCAGGTCAGGTAGGTAGATGAGGACCTCTATGCCCTGCAGGAGGGACCCTCTTCCCACTATAATCTTTTGCTGCTTCCTTCTGGTGCTGGTGTGCAGCTCAGGCTCAGCCAGTTCAGATACTTCATGGGAGAAAGTTCCCAGACCCATGTCTGCTTCCAGAGCACTCAGCCTGTTCTGTAATTGCAGAACTGCAGGTGGAGCAGGCAGCTGCTTCCTGCTGCTGGAAGACAAAGAATTCCTGCCTTGTCATCATGGGAGTCTCCATTTCCCAAACAGATAAGCTCAGACTCAGTGCAGTTGGGGATTCAGCTTCTTGAAGCTGCAGGGTCTCAGAAGATCCAGTCAATCTCTTTCTTGTTCTCTCTGCTGCAATCTGTTGATGTCCTCCTGCAGATCTTTTGGCAACACGGATCCCCTAGGAGTGCAGAGCTCCTGCTGGCAAGGAGACCGTCTCCCCCTGCCCCCCCAGCCACTGTGTGGCGGAATGCTCTTCCTGCCCCTGATCCCTGGCTTTCTTGCCCAGCTCCTGCTTCAGCCATAACTGTCAGTGGGGCTGGTGGTTGCACCTGGACTTTGGGGGATGAATGGCAACATAGCCAAACACTGTCTGGAACAGGGACCTAGATGCTTCACTGCTATGCAAATATGACTATAGGTCAATCATCTTACTCTATAGAGTAAGACAACAGCCCAGGGCCTGTTGAGCTCTCCTGCACAGCAGTGGGCTGCACGCCAGCATCTCCCCTTGAGTAGGGATGCTGCTCAAGGTTGTTACTCCTTGAGGCTGAGAGATTCCTTACTGGAACAGATCCTTGGTAAGTGGTTAATAGCATGCTAAACCTTAAAATCTTAGCTAAGTGATGTAAAGATTGATTGCGCATAGATAATCCTTTAGACATAAACCGTTGACCAAGTCTGGGACTTAGATTGGATCCAGCTGCACCTCGACTCCTCTCTGAGAAGGAGTTTAGAAAGCCACCTCATGACTCAACAGGAGGGTTGCGCTGACAGCTCTGTCTGACCCTGTTCTCTATGCAGTGGATAACCAAGTGTGCCTTGCCATTGAATCTTGTTAAAACACTGTTGCATTTACTATCAAACTTTGTCAAAAGGTTGTTTTATAACAATAAATATTTCACTGCTGCTCTCTTACAAGTGAAGTGCATCACTCCCTCCACGACACAGTGAGAGGCACCAGACACTCCCAGCATCTTGAGACATGGAGAGCTACATCCTCCCTCAGTCACTTGATCTGATTTGAGACCTCTGTTCCATGGGTAGAGACCTGGACAGAAAGCTGGTCATAGAGGATTCCCTTGGATCTAGCCACACTTTACAAAATGGGTCAAACCAATAGAGCAGTGGTAGAAGATGGGATCAATAGCTCTTTACTAGTGATTGAGGGCTGATGAGGCTGCTTCACCTGGCATGCTCTTCCTGTCTCCTGTGATAACAGTGTGGCCGCAGATGTTGGCCAGTCCATTCTGTGCCTCATTAACCTGTGGTTTGATGGAGGTGAAAAAAAACACCCTTGAATACTACCCAAGCATACGACACCTGAATTTTCCAGAATCCTGGTGCCCTACATGAAGTACAGGCTGACATACACAGAAGTTTCAGCCAAGCCTGCCCTCTTGCAGGTTAGAGATCGTATTATCCTTTTGCTGGCTCACCATAAAGTTATGAACCCTCAGGAACTGGCATCTTGCTAATGTTTGCAGTATTGACTTAATTCTTGTAGCCTGCTGCTTCCTTTACACCTTCAGAAGTGCTTGATGGAGCTTTTTAATATTGGAATTTAATATATTTATTATTTCCATATTTAATATGGAAGAAGTGTTTGGAAAGCTAGCTGTAATTTTATAGTATGAGGTCTAGCAAGACCATGTCTG
Organism: Ibidorhyncha struthersii; assembly: GCA_013398815.1. Classification (NCBI taxonomy): domain Eukaryota; kingdom Metazoa; phylum Chordata; class Aves; order Charadriiformes; family Charadriidae; genus Ibidorhyncha; species Ibidorhyncha struthersii. The sequence continues at coordinate 25,321 of VZSZ01003175.1, read as the reverse complement.
GCTAGTGTTAAGATCACAGAATCACAGAATGGTTGAGGTTGGAAGGGACCTCTGGAGGTCATCTGGTCCAACCGCCCTGCTCAACCGGGGCACCTAGAGCAGGCTGCTCAGGACCATGTCCAGACAGCTTTAAAATATCTCCAAGGAGGGAAACTCCACAACCTTTCTGGGCAACTTATTCCAGTGCTCGGTCACCCTCACAGTAAAAACTGTTTCCTGATGTTCATGTGTAACCTCCTCTGTTTCATTGCCTCTGATCTTGTCACTGGGCACCACTGAAAAGAGCCTGGCTCCGTCCTCTTTGCACCCTCCCTTCAGGTATCAACATACATTAATAAGATCCCCACAAGCCTTCTCTTCTCCAGGCTAAATAGACCCAGCTTTCTCAGCCTTTCTTTAGATGAGAGATGCCCCAGTCCCTTAATCACCTCCATGGCCATTCACTGGATTCTCTCCAGTAGCTACATGTCTCTCTTGTACTGGGGAGCCCAGAACTCGACACACCACAGGTGTGGCCTCACCACTGCTGAGTGGTTGCTACTGTTAGTGCACATAGGCAGTTACCCTTTTCCAGTACTCTTGTCTTCCCCCCTCCCCAGCATTGTGCATCCACTTAGGAGATGCCCGACCTGATAAGCAGCTGTAAACTGGGAGAGGAAGGAGGGAAGCAAACTCAGTAGCAAAGGCACTCCCAACCCCCACAGTATTGCATATAAACCTCCACTTATTTTACATCTGAAAACTGAACATTTATGGAAGGGATACCCCTGCTGGATCCTGGGAAACTTCAGTGGCCCCAGAGAGCAAGAATAAAGATTTTGAAATATCTTGGGAGATATTCAAAAGCTGTCTGGACATGATCCAGGATAACCTGCTCTAGGTGGCCCTGCTTGAGCAGGATTTTTGGACCAGATGTCTTCCAGAGGTCCCTTCCAACCTCAACCAGAGTGATTCTGGGATTCTGTGAAAGGGTGATAATGGTGCCCCAGATCTTTGTCTCATGTACGTGCATCATAGCAGCTGACTTGTAGTGTGCCAGAGCTGTCTGTTCTTTTGGAAATTATGAGGGTAACATGTAACGGAGTGCAAAAGACTCAGTGAGATAAGTGATCAGACAGGTTGGGGCTGCAGATGGCAGGAAGAGCCAGCTCTGGAATGGGTACCATACACATGAGGATAGGACCTCTGTGCTGATTCTTAGATGTACACCCAGGCAAGAGAACACACCATGGCAAGAGAACAACATCCCAGATAAAAGCCTCAGGTGAAGAAACACATGTAGTGCAAACAACGGTAAGGCCAAGTTCCTAGTAAAATTGGACACAGTAAGATGCACCTTTAGAGCACAGGATTGTTTTCCAGAAGGTCAGACATTACTGAATAAGGAATGATGAAGCCCAGCAACAAGACAGAAGCTGTACATGTCTGAAATCCAGGGTTTTTTTCTTTAGGTTCAGAATACTGGTTTTGCTGGTCTTGTTTGTGTGGCACAGGTTCACACTGGTAAGTATAGCTAAACACTTCCTGAATTTGAGAAGTAAATTAGAAGACATGTTTTGTAGCATTTGTGAGATACCAAGTGAAGGTGATGGAATAATGGTCCATGCCCTATATAGTGCCTTTAAAAATCTATCTTCTGTATATATCAAGTTATTAAAAGACAATAGATCATAGGAAAGGGATGTCTAGCAATTAGACATATTTTTTTGTGATTTGAATGCATCAGGGAATTGTTGAAATAACAGTAAGTGGTAATATAATTATTTGAATATATATTTGGACAGTGTGAGCACTATGCCTACACTCCTACATTAAGAATTTGCTAACTTTGTTAAGCATTCATTTCAAGACGGGATTCAGTTTTTTAACATGTAACATTATGTTTTAAAACTGCTGAAATACCTGCAATATTAGAGGCACAGTTAAGTCCACAGTCAATACTAAAGGAAGGAAAATGCATCAGTATTAATGATTCTTGCAGACATAATCAAAAAATAAAGGACTAAATAGTGTAATACTAAATTGTGTGCCAAATTTCTAAACTACTTATTCAAAAGAGGAACAGTGCAATCAAGGATTTAGAACTGGAGAGAAGTCTAATAAGTCTAGTGGTTTTAATGAACATTTGTAACTAAAAGTTACCATATCCTAATACAACTTGTGACCATTTTTAAAGAAAATATGCAAAATTCAAGTACGTAGGTGAGAAAAAAAGAATAAACATACTAAAATTGCCTGTTGTAATAACAGCAGAACAGGTTCCAATCTGGCAATGTGGCAGCTGCATCAGAAGTAGAGTTGGGTAGAGGGAGACATAAGAATCTGTATAGAAATCAGTGCAGTTGTGTTTTGGGAAACTGACATGAAGAGCGGGTGTCACAACAGACAAGTAGCAGAACTGAATTAATACTAATTGTGTAGTTTTGAGGAAAGACAATTTTAGAGCTGTATGAATGTTAGAGAAATTACTAAGTCTGCATGGAAAAAACAGGCTTTGCTAAAGTTGGTATTCTACAAAATGATTTTTTTAAAAAAAAACAACACTGACCTTTCCTGTTCCTGTGGTCTTCACAGATTTTCCAAATAGCTTCTTCTGGCTTGCAGTTCCTGGTTTACTGGACAGCATTTGCTGATAGAATGGTGGTGTTTGTAAGCTGTGCATGTCCATGGTGATGAAACGTGATGTCACAAGAGAAGCTCTGCAGCGACACTCTCAGAGCCATTTCAGTTCCCAGCTTGGTTGTGAGGCCTGATTGTAACATGCTTTGTTACCTATTGTCATCAGTTAAGCAGAAACACAAAGACAGTTTGGCTTAAAAGAATATGATTTATAGTGGCCACTATATTACTAGGGAAACAGTCTCAGCTAGCTATTAGGATGTGCTGAAGGAAAAGGTATGACTTAAGACACGGTCCTCCTTGGGAATTAGGTGCTAGTATCTACTCAAGCATTTCTGGTCCATATATTTGGGGTTTCTTCTCAACATGTTGGCAAGCAGTCCCAGGTCCCACCAAGTTGGGTAAGGGTATGTGTATATGAGAATGTTTGTGACATTTGAAAGGCAGATGCTTGAAAGGATTTTTTGCAAATGCAGTCCTCATTTATGGAAGGGTTTCTTGTTTTGGAAAGGAAATTAATAGTTTGGGAGTCGCTTCCTGCATTTTGTAGGGAAAACAAGCTGATCCTCATACATGAGAAATTTTGTTTCTCTAGGTGTTTAACAGTATAAATGTGGCATCTCTGTGGCATAGGGCATAGAGTTTCACTGGTTTACTTATTCATCTAACCTGGCTATTTGTCACTAAAGTACAACTTTCTAGAAAGGCATCTAAACTTGAATACAAGAATAATCAAAAATGCCTGAAAGTAAATTTTTTATTTTCTACTTTCAATTTTACAGCTTCAGATTTTACTGATTTGTAGGTGGTTTCCTGACAAATTAGAGCACCCTTGTATTGGGTTTACATGGCAAGTGGGGGGGGGGGGGCTGCAGGGTTGGCTTCTGTGGGACACCAGACACTGGCCCCATGTTGGATGGAGCCAGTTCCAGATGGCTCCAAGGACCCACCATTGGCCAAAGCTCAGCCCATCAGCAATGGTGGTATTGCCTCTGTGATAACATACTTAAGAAGGGGTAAAAAATGCTGCACAACAGCAGCTGAGAGAGGGGCATGAGAATACGTGAGAAAAACAACTCTGCAGACACCCAGGTAGGTGAAGGAGGGGAGGAGGTGCTCCAGGCACTGGAGCACAGATTCCCCTGCAGCCCATAGTGAAGACCATGGTGAGGCAGGCTGTCCCCATGCAGCCCATGGAGGTCCACAGTGGAGCAGCCCATGGAGGACTCCATGCCAGAGCAGATGGATGTGCCTGAATGAAGCTGTGACCCCATGAAGGGCCCATGATGGAGCAGGGTCCTGACAGGAGCTGTGGCTCTGTGGAGAAGAGGCCATGCACGAGCAGGTCTTCTGGCAGGACTTGTGGCCTTGCAGGGGACCCATGCTGGAGCAGTCTGTTCCTGAAGGACTGCACCCCATGGAAAAGACCCATGCTGAAGCAGTTCATGAAGAACTGGAGCAGGGGAAGAGTGTGAGGAGGGAGGAGTGGCAGAGACAATGCATGATGAACTGATTGCAATCCCCCTTGCCCATCCCCTTGTGCCACTCAGAGGGAGGAGGTAAAGAAGTCAAGAATGAAGTTGAGCTCAGGAAGGGAGGGGTGGGGAGAAAGTGGTTTTAAACTTATTCTTATTACTCATTATCCTACTCTGATTCTGGTTGTCAGTAAACTAAACTTGTTTCCCCAAGACGAGTCTGTTTTGCCCATGATTGTAATTGTGGACCGATCTCCCTGACCTTAACTCAACCCATGAACCTTTCATCATATTTTCTTCCCCTACCCTGTTGAGGAGGGGAATGATAGAGCAGCTTGGTGGGCACCTGGCAGCTGGCCAACATCATCTCTCAGTAACAGCTGATAGCCTTTAGCTGTAGCCGTTGGTATATATGGTTCACTCTGTAAGACTCAGAAAGGTCTAACAGAGTTGACTTTTGCACAAATCAGTTGCAGAAATCTTAGCTTGGCTCTACACCCTGCAGTAATAGTATCTGTCCGTTTATAAATTGTGTTAATCCTAGGCATTTAAAACATCAGGGAATAGCTATGCATGAAGAACTACAGATTGCCATCCTCAGACCTTCATGAGTTAGCACAGTGACAAGGAGAACACAAACACTTCCATGAAGGTTCCTGGCTTGATCACGGTTAGAAGCCTGGAGTCATAGGAGGGTTTAAGTGTCCTTACCAGACTTACGAGTAATAACCCATGATTCATGGACTAGCACAGGAGAAGAACAGTGACCAGAAGAGTGAATACGGCATTGCCATTGCCAGCAGGGCCCCAATATCTGCATGAAGTCTCACCTGCCTTTAATGAATTTTATTTCGGTCTTTTTACCTGGAACAACCAGTAATGCCTAAAATACAATTTTTCATAGCTAGGTGGCAGGTCTAACTGCTTTATGTAATAATAACTCAGGACAAACCTTTAAACCCCTAAGCCCTGGCCCAAATCTTTTACTGAGCCCATGTACTGGGTCTGGTTAGGATGGAGTTAACTGTCTTTCTCCTGTGCTGCTGTGTTTTAAGATCTGTGACCAAAACAGTGTTGATAACACACCAGTGTTTCATCTACTGCTGAACCCTGCTTGCACAAATTCAAGACCTTCTCTGTTTTACAATGTGTGCCACCCCACCAGCCCAGCAAATAGGCGGGAGGTGGGCAAGTGGCTAGGAGGGGATGTAGCTGGAACAGCTGTCCCAAATTGACCCAAGATATATTTCATGCCATATAATGGCAGGCTCAGCAATAAAACTGGAGGGTTTGGGGGGGGGGGGGG
>VZSZ01003173.1:1001204-1027764 GCA_013398815.1 Ibidorhyncha struthersii | reverse complement strand
GGAGGTGATAATGTGCAAGAACGGGAAGGGAGGGGGATTAAAAACAAAACAAACAAAAAAGCCAGAGGGGAGAGAAACCGTGATCCTCACGCCCGGCCTCGTTACGGCATCGGCACTGGGGTTGGTAAAAATTTGNNNTTTTTTCTTTCGGCGTGAGACGCAGAAAGCCTCCCGGTATGCTGGGTGCATCCTCGCGAGGTCTTTTAAGTTTGTCATCTGCCATCGTTCAGGTTTCATTGATTCTAGTTGTTTTGTTAAAAAATAAGCTACAAGAATCTGAGCTGCACAAATGTTCATCATCCTAATGTCCTGACACAACCTAAGCGAGGCAGGAGCCGAAAGAGAGGGAGAGAGTGAGGATCCATGCTTTCCCAGTCAAGGCTGGGAGGAGAGCATCATGTGTTGAAGAATATGAGCAGGAATGGGAGATGGGGGAGGGAGTCTAAATTGTCCTGAGACCCTATTCAATCCAGCAAGGAAGATGGAGGATCTTGCTGCTGCAAAAAAAAAAAAAAAAAAAAAAATTGTACAGCAGAAATCTCAGCCAGCTTCTCTCTGACTTGTTACCTCCCTTCAAAAAATAAATAAATAAGCAGAAAAAGAATCAAAGCAAACCCCCATGATTTGCCGTAACGTTTTCCACGATACCTTTATCCCACATGCTTTACAGTCAGAGAGTCCAGTGATGGAGGTATGCGAGAAGCAGGGAGAAAGACTCTGAGGTTTATTGTCACAGGAGGGGGAGAAGTATCAGATCATGTTTGAAAGGAGACTTGTCAGGCAGCGAGGCAGGGAGAAAAAAATGCCTGTTCCAGGCAGCTGGACCTGGGGAAGAGGAGGCAGTTCTGGCACCTGTGGTTCTGATGCTGGGTGGAAAACCTGCGGAGAGAGGATGTAGACAGATGGGGGAGCGGAGAAGAAGGATGTCCAAAGAAGACCTTGGACCGGCTCCTTGGAGCGCTTTAAAAATAGGGGAAATCTTGAACTGAATCAGGACACGAGAAAGGGTGGAGCGTAGTGAAGCTGAATGTGATGTAGTAGGACTTTTCGGCATGGAAGAAAACAGAGGTTGAGTTTTCTGACTCAGTGGAGTTTGGGGGAGTCGGCATGGGGAAAAGATCTTTGTAGCCAGCTGAAGGGGTGACGGTGACTCGGGCAAGGGCTGTGGCTGAGGGGATGGGGAGAGAATGTGTGGCTTGCTTTTTCCATAGGTGGTTTCTCTGGTAGGGGGACCTTCTGTTAAAATGTCTTTGTAAATTTCTGTTAATTCTGTTGGAATCTGGCAACAGCAAGGACAAAACATCCGTCCCTTGTGCAAATACGCGTGGGGATGAAATAAAGCTTTATCACGAATGCTCCCGTGCACCCAGCCCCTCCACGTGCACCGAAACAGCAAGTTGGTGCACACACGCCTGCTTGTGTAGCACATTCTTCCTCCCGAGGGGCAACGTGCGCACGTCGTAAGCGTGGTTCCTGCACAGACATGGCCCAGTTCTTGTGTTTTCCTCAGTTTACATAATAGCTTATTCTATCAGCCTGTTAGCGGTAGTATTTGACAGCCAACTTTGCAATAGCACGAATCACGACGTGAGGCGGCTAGGGCTTAAAACCAGTATGTGCCATGTTTTAGCTTTTCCGTCCACGGCAGCGTTCCCATGACGGAGCCGGCACATACCACAGACATCGCACGCACAAGCGATGCCATAAAAATGTTATGCACATACGCACTCAGGGGACTGATCTTGGGTCAAATGTCCTGGAAGTTATTCTCTTTGGGAAGAAGCTGAAGCAGCGCCTGCCCGCTGTGGACGGAGCTCATGCGCCGCTCCCGCACACGCAGATCACACGTATGCATGATCCACCTTTCTGAGATCACCTGTTTGAATTCCCGCTGGCCTGGCAGCACGGGGAAGTTTTTGCCCCCCCCCACCTTGGATGGCAATTTGATGCCCTTTCTGTTCCAGCTTGGCGCTGGACGGGGCTTGAGCCACAAAAGCTTAACAACAGGCAACACTAATGAGCCCCCGCTTGGCATGCTGAGAAGAAAGGCCGAGGGCTGAGCGGACATAAAAACAGCGGCGTGGAGCCCCCCCTGGCCAGAGCCTGAGCCTCGGTGTGAAGGCTGTGGAGGGAGTGGAGTCTCCGGAGTCGGGAACAAGACGGCAGTGCTGCAGCAAAGGCGCCAGAGGAGACCATGTTGGGGGGAGGAGAGCAGGCTGCTGTTTCCGCATCATCTGAAAACTCAACCTGCTGCCAGGACAGAAGGAAGGCTTGTGCGTATTTTATGTCACTTTCCTCCTTCTAGGACAAGCTGCTGATCTGATCCACTGCACGCTTTAAAATCCTTGACGTGCCGACCAGCGAGTATGACTGGAGGCCAGTAACCAGCCTTGGCCTCCTGCCTCCGCTCCTTTGTGGGCAGTCGGCTCCATCCCATGCCGCCCTTCCCTGGAGAGCCTGTGCACAATTAAACCCTGCGCGCCGCTCCNGGGGGGGGGCATTGGAGAGGGGGGAGGCGGGGAGGGGAGTTGGCCATTTCTTACGCTGTTTGCTGATGTCTAGAAGGAGCCTAAACGGGTACATCAGTTTCCCTTTGAACTGGTCAGCTGCTCTCGCCTCCTGGATCTTCAGCGGCGGCTCAGGAGTTGGTGAGGGTGGCAGTAAACACAACGTGTTTTGCTCCTTCAGTCTGCGTTTTGTGGCGTTTGGGGGCTGTCAGACAAGAGGATTTCTTCTCAGCAGTTTTTCAGTGCTGCTTCTTCGTGGCAGAGTCACTCGAGCCACCGACATTGCTCTTACCCGCTGGAGATGCAGGCACCAGCGATGCTCCCTGCCTGACACCTAAGGGCGCAGGCATCTTGGGCATCGCAGTTTTGGTAATGGTCTTGCACACAAAACCACATTATTCCTGTGTCCTGTAAGCAAACTCACGCCATTTTGGGACATATGGGGAAGCAAATATTTTTGCTACGCGATGCAGAGTTACGTACCTAACTGTTTGAGTTAACGTTGCCCCCTGCTTTATCCTCCACTTGTCCCGTTTAAGAAATGGCGGTCTCGGGCATGGAGGTCTCAAACACGGAGGTCTCACAGAACTTGAGATCCTGACACTGATTTGATGGGCAGCATTTGGCAAACCACTTTAAAGCTCAGATCGATCTTCCTGCTGAAATCTGTAAAATGGGGGTAATGCGTGCCTGCCTCCCAGGGAAGGAGCAGCGCACCAGATTGCTTGCACAGGGTTGTGAAGGGCCGCGTGCTCCTGCGCAGGCACAACGGCGGGCTCGCACCCCGTCGCACGAACAAAGCGTGCGGTTTTGCACCGAGCGTGACTCATGCTACGATAAATTTTGCTAGAAGTATGCGCACACTCGGCGCTCTGTTGGACAGTGAATTCTGTTTTGTCCTTCCAGCAGAAAACAGCGCAACTTGCCAGTGACACGGACTGTACATGTATTCCCATAACAACAATATTATAAACATATGGTAAACCTGGTATAACAACTGCTGTCCGTGTCTCCACGTAAAACAAGGAGGCGATTAAGAAAAACTCGAGGCTGTCTGAGGCTGTATCTCCCCAGACTGATCTCATCAGCCTTCCCAAGCTAACCGCAACCTGGTCACTGCTTGGATTGTAAACTTGGGGGGTGTGTGGGGGGCAGTTTGCAGGAATGGCTATTTGTGATTCAGTCTGCTTCCCTCTGACTCAGTACCGAACCATCCCTCGGTAGGGTATTTGGGGATAGTACGCTTAGGACGTCCCACATCAGTTTAGTTCTTGGAAGAAGTTCTGCAGTTCTCCGGGCTTGCTTACAACTGAGTTTTGTCTCGACATCTTTTGTAAAAACAAAAACCCTAAAACCTACTTCTGACTATTAAAGACGCCATGGTAATTTTTGCCAAAAGAAGTGGGGAGGGGGTGGGGTGGGGGTGGTCTTAGGCCTGGGCACTTTGCCAGACTCGAGCTCAGGAAATTGCAGTCTATCTAGGTAAAAACTCCCCTATAGTTTAAATGAAAAAAAGTATTCATCCCTTACTGTCTTAAAGGGTTAGCGCTGGATTTCTCTGGAGCCTTAAACTGACAGTACATTCTAGCTGGAGAGGTGATTACAGTTGCTTGCTGGGAGAAGAATTTTTTATGCAAAAACTGGGGCTTTTTTGCATTTTTGGAACGCTTCTAATTGCAAAATGCTGTATGTATTTTAGGTTATTGCAAGGCTTGAATGAATACGCGGATCAACATACAAGTACAAGTGCAAGGAAATACACTGGTGTGGTGTTTGTGCAGGGGGCAGGCAGCTAGCAAATACATGCTTTTTTCTGTAGCAGAAAAATAAGGACCAATTTTTTAGTCTTGCGCGTGTGCATCTGGGGGCTGGATTTTGTATGTTTAGCAGCAATTGCTTTTCTAAGCTGCTGCTGAGGCACGTAACTGGCTGTGTGCAATTGCAGTAATGGAATGTGAAAATGCAACTACACACAGACCTGTAATCTTGCATGCAAAATACTGCTGGTCTAGTTCTCCAGGTACAAAAAATGGTCTGAGATTGTACTTGTCTTTCCATTTAACTGCGTTCACCTGCATTTTTCAGGTGGCAGCTGTGTGTATGGAGTGCTGAATGATTATCCTTGCTATTTTTGCTCCAAGAAGAAGGAGGAAATTAAATCATTACTAGCGATCAGAGTAGTACATGTGTTGTGGTAAGCGCAGGATGAAGTTGGGCGGGGGGTTGCAATGATAATTTCATAAATCTTTGAAATCCTGGGGAAATGCATGGACAGAGAAGGAGAGCGAAGAGGTGAGCTTCTGTTCTCGCTACAGATGAGGAGTATTGAACCATTGAGTTGGTCAGTGGTGTCAGGATCCGGCCTCACCTTCTCCCAAATCCAGTACTTTCAGGACCCCCCAAAGCAGAACGTGCATTTGGCCACAGATGGATGCAGGGCTGAATGTTGACACCGGTGAGGGTGTCTTTGGATATTCCAGCCCAGGGCAGCGCGGACCAAAGTGTGGAACAAGTTTCCTCCTCCTCCTCACTCAGTGGGTGCTTCTCAGCCACTGCCTTGGTGAGGTGGGGGCAGCCGGGGGGACAGGGAATAGCTCACTTTCTCTACCACTTCACTCTACGGCTTCTCTAGTGACAGCGATAACAAAGGGCTGCTCAGCGTTAGGTGATACAGATCTCTCTCAGCCCACTAAACCTGAGTCCCGCAGGCTTCTCGCTAGCCCTCGGGGCTTGGGTGTCACTGTCCGCTCACTGCCTGGGGTGGCCTGGGACAGTCCCTCTGGAGACAGCACCTTTTCCACGAGGTCTGGAAGCACGGATTTCTTCCTACCGAAAATCATGATTATAGTTTGGGATTATTTCTTGCCATCCTGGGTCCTTGACTGCAGTCACTTCCATTTTGCATGCTGTTCTTTGTAATTGAATCTATCGATGTATATTTAATCCACTTGGCACCACGGTTCGTAACTAGGCACTGCTTCCCAGCCTTCTGTCACTTGTTTTCACAATTACCGTCTTTAAGTTAGGGTGGATGCCTGCAGCTCAGCTTTTCGCCCGATTGCTATACTGTCTTGGAAGACCTGTGCTTGACAGTCGGGTCCACAGTCAGCACGGCTCCTGTCCTTTGATCTGAACGTCAGCCAGGTGTGTAGGACTTGGGTAATGGAAGCTGAGCCTGTTGGGTTTAATTCTCCTCTCTGCCACTGATTTGCTGTGTGTGATCACGGGCAAGTCCTTTAACCTCAGATGGCCTCAGCTGACTTATCTACTCCAGAAAGGTGTTGTAATGCTTAATTATTGCCAGCTCTTCAGACTCCCCCAGGGGAAAAAAAAGGCATTTTATTCAGAAATGTCTCTGACCTCCCTGGCCTTTCTAAGCCATCTTGGTGGTGCTAGGAGATATTCGCTTTCCTCTCTTAATAATGTTACTTCAATTTTTCATCTGTACATTCACCCACTCTCTCAGCTGCATGTAAAAATGCCAAGCTGTCTGAAGTCATGGAAATATTTTTATAAGCTTGACAGCCACGACAAACATTCCTCCTTGGCAATAAACAAACAAGGTACACAACCTGCCATTAACATCAGTTTATAGCAGAGAGACCTTCGTCACTCATTGACGAGGGAATCCTAGACAATTCCTGTGCTAGCAAGCCATAAAGTAGTGTTGTCAGAGGTTAGGAAAGTACCGGATCCTTTGGGTTCCTGTGTGCAGTGAGTAAATGGGAAGCTCTGTTTGCCCGTGTGTGTACAGGAGTGCAAACAGGCACCACGTATTTGGTTTATTCAGGGCTCTTACAAACTATATTTGGCTCAGGCGTACGTGGCATTGGGGGCTTGGTGTTTGTTTGTGCGCACAAACCCCCTGTTTTCCGTAGTGGCACTTGAAACATAAAGGTGGTACAAATTAAACTGGATAAATATTAGACACTTAAAAAAAAAAAGCTGCAAATGAAAGGTGTTAGTGAGTGTTGCGGGAGCCCCCGTTGCACAGCCTCCCTCCCACGCACTCCACTTCTGTGTTCCTTGCAGCTGGCTGTAAGCTGGTAGGGTTGGCAAGTACCTGAACCCGCACTGCAACATCTTCTCCCGGTGGGTAATTCTCCACGTAAGCACTCAGGCATTGCTTGTTTTGGTGCGTTCTAGTTTATTTTACTCTTCCTACCATCTTTGGGTAGTGGGCTCTCTCTGGTGTGCTCAGGAGAAGAAAGGCAAGACTGTTCCTCACCTGTATCTTTGACAGAAGACTTGGTAGAAAGGAGCTTAGCTCCCTACTTAATCTCAGTCATTCACTGCCTCTCAGTCTCTGCACCTTAGTTTCTCCCTTCTTGAACTGAGCATGACAACTCTTCGCTCTGCTTTTGCAAAACCTTTGAAAGCTAAGGAGAAAAAAGTGCAGGGTTTTCTTCCTCCTTCTCGGGGAGACCATAAATCCCTCCTCTCTCCTCATCATTTTAAGAGTTCTTATTATATTCTGTCCCTCTAGGTCTCCTCTACTTCTACCGCTCTTGCAATCTGTCTCTCTCTGCTGTTTCCACATCCCCTTCTATTTGCAGCTCCCTTCCTTCTGTTCATGTCATTTTCTTCTCTCACCCTGTATCTTCTACCCTCCCCCACTATTCATGCGCCGCACGCTTTTCCTATCGCCTCTCTCTAGTTTATTCCCCAAATTCCTCCCTTGCATGTCTCTCCGCTCTGGACCCCTTTTTGTTGTCCCCGGCTGTGTGTCCATGCAGCCCGGCTGCATGGGAGCTGCCGGTGGGGCTGGCCAGCCAGGGCCTGAGCAAGAAGGATGGGGCATGGGGTCGGCCGGGCACCCCCCTGCCATGGCCATGGCGTGGCCACCAGCCAGGCAAGATGGAGCTTGTCCTCTGACAGAGCAAGGTGAGAGTCCCTCCATTTGTGTGCCGCCGGCTTTGGATGGGGCTGCCTCGGGTCTTGTTCTGAGCTGCAGCACGGTTGTCGCTTCAATGTCCGAGCACTTTATTTCTGCCTGGGAGCCTGATTATGTCTGTAGTCTCAGATTCTGTCTCCTGACGTCACCTTACCTCCTTGGATACGGCTTCATGACTTGTTCTGGTCCTGGCCCATTGTCCTACTCCCATTCCCCCAACTTCCCCCTGGCACTAGACACTCTGCCCTGAAAATGTGGATTGTGTTCTGCCTGGCTGCTTGGAGACATCTGCCGTTGTCAAGAGGAGGGTGACAGTCCACCTGCGTCACTCTCAGCTGAGTTCAGGGTCCCATGCTTTGCCAGGGAAAGCCGTGATGGAAGGGGGAGAGGACTAGCACCAAAGGTCTAGGGGAGGCCACTGTGTCATGTTGGAGAGTTGCGTTGAGCGCGCAAGCCAGTGCCCAGCAGGTCAGGACAGCTGCACTCTGTTCCTGGGAGACCTGTGCCTAGCAGGGGACGAGAGTTGCTCTTTGGATGGGACAAGGGCAGCAGGGTAACTGTGTTAGGGAGAACCCCTCTCCCATCTGGCCGAGAGGGCCACCTGATCCCACAAAGAGGCTGTCCCACTATCTGATGTTGGATAGAGTTTTCTCCAAGTCAGCTGGAGTGGATGCAGCCTCTTTAACCACCTCCCTGCAGGGACAGGATTTTGCCTGCAATGATCCTAGCCAGCAACGACAGATGAAATGTGATAGTTTTTTGGATGTCCCTTCATGGACTCTGGTTTGCCTCCCACAATGGGGACATGTGGCATGGAGAAGTCCTTTCCCCAGGGCAGGGAGAGGTGGCTGCCGCTAGGCTGATGGGAGAGCTGGCCAAATCAGGGCTCACCATGTGTTCCTGACAGCAAGGCACGAAGAAATCACACAGATGGCTGTGCATTGAAGTTCATCCAGTGTCCTATAGGACAGGGTATGGTGACTTTCTGGCCTCCAGTGGAGTTTAGCTCCATTTCTGGGTAGCACCACATTTGCCCCTGCCAGGCATGACTCAGTCCCAGGCTCATAAATGTCACGAGCCTCAGCTCTCCTAACCAGACAGTTCCCTTCTGTCTCTGCAACAGACCGACCCTTCCTTAGCGTGCTGAGATGGTATCCCTCGTGCTCCATGCAAGGTGCCGTACACCTTTTCCCATTTTTCCCACAGTCGTTTCTCTCCCTCTCCATACCCGCTTCACCTGTTTTGCCTGCTCTTTCCCTCCCGCTCTGCCTCTGGGCTAGGTCTCTCTCTCCAGACTCTTTCCAAAATTGTGTTCCTCTGCCTCGTTTGCCTTCCCACCTGGCTTCCTCATCTCTTTGGTCATGCCGTGAGCTGTCAGCAGCCAGGGAAGAAGGAGCATGGTAAGAGCCGGGCAGAGACCGGAGGGTGTCAGAGAGAGCAGAGCGGGAAGGCAGAGTATGACTAGATCGGGGTCCATCGTTTGCTGGTGTCTTTGGCCTCTGCCAGGTACGTGTTGTTAGCAACGTGGCAGAAGTCTCCTTCCCCGAGGAGAGTGATTTTCCCATTGCTTCTACTTCACTACTGGCAAGTTCCTGAAAGGTTAATGAAGTCATTCACTGCAAAAGGAAAAAGCACGTCTTCCCGTGTTTTGCATAAATTAATCTTGGAGATTATGGAGCAGCCCGTGTACAGGGCACAGGACACGCAGCTGTGTCCTTGAGTCTTCTCACTCAAAATGTGGCTCTGGGAGTATGACATAGGTGATAGTGTCCACTCCAGTCCTCGAGATCAGCTTAGTTTAAAACTTAGGTAAAAAGCTGTGGCATCCCCACCCTTCTTTACTGATGTTTCATTGCATCTAATCGGTACTAGGGAGGAGGTACCCAGGAATGCCCACAAGCCTCCCCTTCCTCCCATTGTGGTGGATCCTCGTTCCCACAGACCCTCTTTAGAAAATGCCCCGTATCAGCTTTCATTCCCACTGGGTTCTTTTCTAAGAAGTATGGAAAAAAAATCATTCAATTGGTTTTGAATCACATGAGTGGGAGTAGGAATCAACCCCAGAAGATAAGTGTTCTGACCTTTACTGCACTCAGATAACTGAAAATAATAACAAATAAATACATCTTGTTTCTAAACCTCAGACTTAGGGGTGCGTCGCTGCCTTATGCAACAAGAGCGTGAGCCAGGGATCTTGGGAGGGTTGAGGATCCGAACCTGGCAGCTGCCTGTGGTAAGCAACGGACCCTTTGCTTTCCTTTTGGAAACGCAGCCGGTACCAACCCAGTTATTCAGGATGGGAGGGGACAGGGCCAGTGTCCCCACTCTCCTGCCATCTTGCTGCTGGGACGCTGGGTGTTTTCCCATGGCTAACACTCCAGGAGAACAAGAGTTTGATTATTTCTGGCCTGTCTCTGTTTCCTTGCGCTTTCAACCTCGTCTTTTCACATACAGGTTTGGCCATATAGGGCCATACAGGACTGTCCACCAACTGGACCTCTGCATGTAGGCAGACTCTGAATGGGAGTATGGGATTTGCTCAGCAAAAGTGTGTTGAACCCCCCAAATTGGGGGGTGTTTGAAAATAACTGAGGGAAGCTGGCTGGAAAGGTGACATATTGAACCGTGACTCACAGTGTGCTCCCCAGGACTGGGTCTCAGGTCACTGACTCAGACCTCCATCATCCCCTGCAGATGCCCCTGGGGAGGTCCTTCTGAGACAGCCTCTCTTTGCAGGCCAATGGTGACAGTAAATATTTGTCCACTGTATACTGAAGTGCTGATATGGGACTGGGGACCCATTGTGCAGTGTGCTGTGCAGACACCGGAAAGAGACGGTCCCTGTCCTGAAGGACTCATTGTAGTCCCAGATTAGGGCATTCATGGTGCTTTCTGTAGAGGTTATGACTTGATGTTCCTCCACCAGGATGTTGCTTCCCTTCCCTCCTCTGTTATGTAGGGAGTTTGTTTGCTTGGTTTCTGCGATCTAAACCACCGTCGACTGAAGAGACGCCTGTATGCAGAGCTTGGGGAGGATGTTAGGAGGTTTCTGGCACACTGTCAGTGTAAAGCATCTTATTTATTAGAGTCTAATGCCCAGCTGGGATGCACTTCTGATCTAAAGCTCCTGAATTCCTCCCTTTTAACACTAAAGATGCCATTCAGAGAGCCCCCCTGGGCCCCCTGTGTGCTTCTGCTGAACACTGCCCTGATCGTCTGTCTACCACTGTCTTGCTCAGACTTTGGGTTCAGTGATTTTGCTCCCATTCGAAGATGTCCTCCAACTCACCTCTTCCTGCAGGGGTTCCAGCAGATACCCAAATAAATATGATTCAGTGGGCTGTGGGCTACTGTGTTGCTGCTTATGGGAGCATGTGCATTTTGAACATGCAACCTGATATGCGCATGGATGCTTGCATTCGTGTCTGCTGGTGTATTTGGGCTGGAGGAGGTAGCAGCAAAGGCCTTGGCAGCTGGGAAGAAAGGAATGACAGGCTTGCCAGGGGAGGGAGGAGAGGGTTTGGTAGCTGAGATGAGAATTGGGTAACAACTGGAGGGGGAGATCAGATTTAGGATCCATGTTGCTCACTTAAGAAAATAGGAGAATTAGTAGTACGTTGTTTATTGGGGATTGTTTTATTCTATGCATTATTTATTAATCTTCTGCTAATGGTACTGCATAAAGAAGTGGCACTTCTACAGAAATTTCACAGACAGCTGGAGGATCAGTTCCAGGAGGTATTGTAACCAGGTCAGGTTGCTGTAGGGAATCCTGCTGGGCTCGGTTTTGACAGGCTTTGGAAAAGAGAAGATTGTTCAGGAGGCATTTGGAGGGGAGAAGGGGGTGTCTGTGACTCACCGGGGAACAATGATTGCTGTGAGGTTAAAGGGAAGAAGACCTACAGACAGTGGTGAATTCCTGGTTTCAGCAGCTTCAGGATTCCAGCCTGAAGTATGAGAAAGCGTAAGAAAATGAAGTGTTTAGGAGGAAGCTTTAGGAGTAATAAAGGCAGCTGGTGAGAGAAAGCCAAAAGGAAAGAGAAAGCAGGTTTTACTACCTGCTGCGCCTTGAAGTGGATCCTGGAAGGCTTGAAATTGAGGCAGGACTTGGAAGAAGGGATGGACAGAAAGAGATGGCCTGTGCAGTGAACGTGAGTGAACCATTCTTAACTTACCTGTACTGGCTGATAGCACAGACCCGCCAGTTTGCAGCCCCAGCAGATGTGACAGGCTAAGCAGAGGTGTTGAGGTGCTCTGACCACCCAGGGACAGGAGGCCATGTAGGTTTGTAAAGTTCGTACTGTAGATGGATGGGTGCCAGGATGGGTGTTCCCAGCCAGTTCTTTGATACGAGTTCTCCCTTGCATTTGAAAGCTGTCCAGTCACTTGGAGAGGTGGGACTGGTGTTTTGGTACGTGGCATTGTTCTTTTACTTAGCAAACATTGCAGGAGGACATCGCACTACTGGTGCAAACCATCTTTGGATGAGAAGCAACAGTTGAAAGCCTGGCTGACGCATAGTCCCCGAAATACCTAGACAAAAATGTAGCGCTCAGAGGTTTTGGTTTTAAGTTTTGTTTTACCCACCAGTTCAGCCATGTCAATGTTAGGTGGGGAACACCCTGCTTACTGCCTGCGACTGTTTCCATAAGCCAGGGGTAGTTGTCTTGGTGTCTCTTCTGGCCGAGAATCTCAGTGCTGAGCTGGTGCAGAAATTTTGGGGGTGGAGGGGAGGAGGAGAAGCTGCAAAATAAACACAGCTTCATGGGCTGTCCTTCATTTTTCTGACTGCAGTGTAAAGCCAGCTTTGTTAGATACAGACTATGAACATGGGGAGTCTTGTAGCACAGACGGGCTTTCCAAGGAGCTCCATTAGCTGGAGTCAGCCTCTTCCTTCAGCCATCACCTACAGCACAGCTGAGCCACCGTTACTAAATGGTGTTGGGATGTAACCTCTAATTATACACAGCACTGATGCAAATCATGCAACAAGTACATGTGGCTGTTGGCGTGTGTAAGACATTTATTTTTTGTTTAAGTTATTGTAAGTCTTAATGCTGCACAGCGCCCTACAGCAAACCTTCTTATTCTGTGCAGCAATCGTGGCAGTATAGGTAGTGCTAAGTGCACTGAGAAGTTGTAACCATAACTGTGTGAAGAGTGGCCTGCAGGTTTTCAATGAACCGGAGCGTGATGTGACACAGGTCTGTTAATCCACTGTGTCTATTAGAGCAGGAGGTGACTTGGGCCAACCAACTGAAATGCCTTCAGAGAGCGTTTCTCTACCTTGGAAGATTCTGAGATCATCTGAGATCTGGGACTTGAGTTTTAACAGGGCTTATCTATTGGGGAGGGACAGTCCATTTCGAAAGAAAAGTGCTGATGAGTCCAGGAATGATAAAATCACCCTTGGATTTTTTTTGTGTGTGTGAACTCCTAGAAGTCATCTATGTTGGTATAAATGAGATCATTTGGCCTAATTAGTTCCAAGCTTAATTAGCACTAATTATCCCAACATGGGAGTAATACCCGAGTAGGAAGTACTGAGTCCTCGATTAGATAGATCTCTAATTGGTGTTACAATATTGTAATTAAAGCATGCTTATACGCCTCTGCCTCTGCAAGTGATTTGTTTTATGTCTGATTAAACGGGGAGTCCGGCAGCCTCAAGAAGGCCAGGACATCACCACTGATTGAAACAGTGTATTATTCTTTGTTATAGGAAAGAAATGATGAATCACATATACTACGAAACACTGTGGGCCAAATTAATCCTTTGAGTAATTGGTACTGGAGTTAGGGAGATTACAACAGGGGTGAATTTGGCCTCAAGTGCGTAAGTTCTATCTGTATATCACACAGTTAAACAAATACTCATTTGAATGTGCAGTCTGGCAATTATACCATCAGACGAATGCAAGTAACTTAATCTGCATTTGCGATCACTGGATTGCATGGGTGAGTTTGTGTGGCTGCTGGGTGATGGTTATTAGATTGCACATTCTGCTCAAATGTTGCAGGAGGTGGTGCCATGTGTCCCGGGATGCGCAGCACCCCAAAGCAGTTGGCAGAGCTCCAGGTGGCCGCTGCGTCCTCTCCTTGTTGGGGTGAGACCCGAAAGGTATGGCTAGGGTCACCAGGAGCACCTTGGAAGTGCAGGAGATGGACAGATAAAGTGTCCTCTTCCCTTCCAGTATTGTCACCTTTAATCTGGCCGGTCTGACCCTTCCTAGCAGAAGATGCTTCAGAAGAGCAGGTAAACAGACGTTTTTTGAACAATTTTAAGAAAAAGAGAGCAAAATGGGAACTTTCTGAAATTAGTCAGCTTCAAAACATGAAAGCTTCCTATGTCTTTTTAAGAAACCACCTCCTTAGAAGTTGGCAAGTGCACTGCTTTATTACTTATCTGTTCGCTACATGAGTGGGCGACTGTACTTCCTGATTTGGTTCTTCAATATAGAGAGATCATCAGCATAGGTCTGTAGAGGACAGTAACTCCTCGCCTACGGAAAGTAACAAATAGGAATAAGGATGCATGCATCTTCTGGCTGTCACAAAGGGTTTCAAAGCACATTCGAGTCATATACGAAGTAAGACGTCAGCTTATTTCCATTTTACAGCTGCAGGAACTGAGGCACAAATCAGTTACTTGTCTTGCTGTAGCTTATGAAACTGGTGTATGTGGCAGCACCAGGAACGCGGTGCAGATCCCATCACCTTCTGCTTCACCCACAAACCCATCCTTTTCCAGGGGAAGAGTCCAGAAGGAGGAAGATGGCTTGAGCAAGGGAGTAAAATACACGAAATTCTGTAAAAGCAATATTAGGGCTAAGAATTTAAATACCCCATATACCAAAATTCAAAGCAAGGGTTTCCATAGCAGCGTTGCTTGGCCATATTGTATATACACTATTTTGCATTGCTCTCGTGATGTCAAAGGCATATTCTAATATCTGTGTGTGCAATATGTCTGAATCAGAGTTGCTATGAAACTTAAGGCTGAATTACACCACGGAGGCATATTCTTGTGTAGTGCTGGGAGGAAATAATAGAACTAGGTTTTGTTAGAATTTTTCTCCAGTGATACATTTTTCTTAGAAAATTGCTGATTTGCCGAAACTGTTGCTATTTTCAGGAAAAGTTGATTCCAGTTTCACGTCCCATCTTGAAAAAAAAGGGAGAAAAGTTTTGAAGCTTTCAAAGTGAAGTAAAGTGCCTCAAGAAGGTAAAATGAAATCTCGTGTTTAATTCACTTGGTCATAGTTTCTAGGTATAAGCTGTGAAAACATTTTTTTTTTTTTTTTTTGTCCCCCTGATTAGATATAGAACAATGATTTGAAATCTCTGAAAACATTGAAGGAATAAAAAGCATTCCCCTTCACTCTAAATAGTCCCGAACTGTCTTGGGAGTGGGGGATGACAAGGGAGCGACTGCATCACTCGACACCATGTGTGGCTGCCCCTTGTGCTGCAGTGGGAGCGGTGGGAGAGGTTATCCTCCGAGTACCTCTCTGCCTACCTGGTATAGGCAGTTGTCGGGTAGAAAAAAATGCCTGTGCAGTACTGCTCAAATCTTTTACAAGGCCAAATTCTCTCTAAAAAAAAACACCTCAACCCAATATCACCTGGGTATCATAAGGTTAAGCCTTTGGACCAGGAGGGTTTTGGGTGGGAGCCACCATCTCACGTTGTGAAACCCCCCTTCAGCAGATGATGGGATCTCAGTGAAGGGGGAGCCGCCCCCTCTCCCTAATGGATGTCCCACACTAGGGATGATGGGACCTGTCCTTCTCGCCTCCGTATGCATGGGCGAAGGGCCTGCTATGTGGCAACACAGCTCTTCCCTGCACTTGCCCCTCTGTGCCCCTGCTTTCAGCACCTTGTCTATGCTCTGAAGCTGTTTGAGGGAGAAGGAGGGATGTTGTGCCCCAGGATGGGAAGGAGTGCTCGAACTCATGGAAAAGCCCTGTGAGTTGGTTTGGCACCACTCTGCTGGCAGCAACATTTCCTCACTGCCAGCATTCCCAAATGTTCGTGTAGCCTGCATGTCATCGTGTCCTCTCTCCCTGCTCCCTCCTGTTGCAATTGCTGATTTCTGTGCCTGTGCCTGAAGAGCTGTGGTTTAGAGTTGCTTTGCCATGCGCTGAAGCCATTCTTGTTTAGAAAAAAAACTGCAAAAGGGGTGTGGGAGAGAGCAAAAAAGAAGGAGAGCTTATTTTTCCTATGTGGCAGCAACGGATGCTGGGTATTAGAGAGAGACAAGCTGACAAACATCTGAATGAGTGGAAGAGACTCCTAACCCAAAGGGAGGAGTTGTGGTTTAGGTTAAAGCCACAAAGGAAGTGAAGGAGGTTACCACTTTCCTGTCTGTGGGCAGGAGGTTCTCCTTGTGCTCATTTGAAGGCTTAGCTCTAGCTCATTCTTCCCTAGGAACATACTCGTCTGTGTACTTCTTGAAAAGCATTCGATCTGGCGTCTGATCTTGGGAGTGACAAACATCCCCTTTATCCACAGAAATCAGCAGGAGCTGGGAGCTAAAGAGCAGGGAATCACAGTCTAATTTATGGAGCCAGATATTCTAAAGCGTCTCATTAAGCAATGTGTCTTGTTTGGTGCTAGAGCACATAGTGTATTTCTCCATGCATCTTCCTCTTGCTGATTTCACTCAGATTTTTTTTTTTTGTAAATATCTGTACCTCCGGGGCCTGCTGGCTCCCCGCAGCTCTCGCTTCTCTCTTGTTCCTGAGTGATTGGCAAATTGCATAGCCATCCTGCCTGGATCTAGCAGTCTGGTGTGCTGATACAGGGCAGATTCTGAATGCCACCGGGCTCCTACCAGCACGGCCTGTGATCAGTTTTTTTCCTTGATTTTCACTGTCTGCTTTTCTTTTAATGTCTCAGAGGCTCTAGCTGTATGCGGTCGAAAAGTTTGTTGTCTCGGCTCCGTAGGCTCACTCTTCGTCTGGGAGGAGAGAGTGAGTGGTTAACCCTGGTGTGCTGCAGAAGGCATGCCAGGAGGGAGATGAAAGAATACAGGGTTGCTCTTACAAGAGAGCAAGCCTTCTGAGTCTGAGGAGTGCTGGCATGCAAGCCGGCTATCTTAACCCAAGCTATCAGCTGGCGACTGCACAGTTAGAACCACTGTCAGTGACAGTGACTTGAGTATGTGCTGCCAGTGCCTTCTGATCACTGTGCGCTACTGTACATGAAAAGAGCATCTGAAAGGTTCTCCCTCAAGAGCCGTTATGTAGTCTCTAACCTTCCATTAACAGCTCACCTTAGCCCCTAACCCTGGCCTTGGGATGCAGTAGAGTCATTTCATTTACCAGGTGTGAAAATCATATTTTGTCATGTGAGGATGATTGCTCTATCAGGTGTATTACAGTATCTGAGGGTTTTGGTTTGTTTTTTTTTAAAGGCTTTGTTAGAACTACAAGATATCATTAAAGATTTATATGTGGCAAATGTGTCCTTTTTTGCAGAGTGTTTCCTTTTAGAGACCTTCACGGTATTGATTTCAGGTAGATTTTCCTCCTCTGTTTTAAAACATTTCCTTTGTCTATGGATTTTCAACATTACTTACTGGATCTGTGTGCAGTATGTTCCCCAGACTATACTATCAAGCCAAGGTCCCTTACTGCTGGCCTTCAGGGACCACTTTTGAAGCTGGAAAGACCATTGATTTGGTGTGTTCACTCAATCCTGAGCAACTATCCAGCATTACATCCTTCTTACTGCAGAATGTATACCATTGTCTAACTGAGCTGTGGCTCTGCTTTCAGCATGTGCCATTGGATCGCAAACCCAGTTTGGCGACAGCCTTGAGCTGTCCCTTGGAGTGAGCGGTTTTTGTTTGGGTGTTTTAGATATACAGGGAAAACAAGCTGTATGATGGGGAAGGGAAGAAACCGGAGTGGTAAGCAGCTGAAATTTTAAGGTCATTTGGTTTTCATATCAGCATTTTATTGCTCAAACTCATCTTTGTGGCTATTAGAGTGGGGTTTCTTTTTGGAGAGGGCAGAGGACTCAGCAGGGAGGCTGGGAGCGCTGATGCAGTGCAGAGCCTAGGTACCTAGAGCGAGGTACCGCTGCCCTTTCAGGGGAAGTGCTCCTGAGGAGCAGGCTGTGGTCCACCAGCCATCGCTCTGCCTCGGGATGAGGCCCTGGGATCCATGTTCCGCTAGTGGGTGACAGAGCTCTGTGTCGGCCAGTTGAAGGTGTGGGTTCAGCCATCTTTTGGTGGATCATATGTGTAAGATGTTGAAGACTTGGATTCAGATCTTAAAGCATCTGGCTTATGGTATTTGGCTTTGTTTACTGTAGTGTTATAGCCTTAGGGCCACAGAAAGTGCAGCTTTATTGAAATCATTGGAGTTGTGCTTGCTTATGGCAGCAGGGAGATGGGGACATGTTTTTTTGGAACGTGTTGCCAGGAACAGAAACGTTTTTCTTTGGGAGATGCTTTGTAAGGATGGCTCAAGTAAATGCCTGGGAAACATTGTCCTAATGGAAACAAGATGTGGAAATTGTAGGGTCTCAGAACAGCTGCTATTTCTTCCCCACATCTGTGACTTCAGAGTCCACCATCTTAAGGCTCAGTCCTTCTCTCCTTCCTCATTACTGTCAAATCTTAGTTTTGAACATCATATACGCCACCAAGATCTGGGACACATGGGGGAAATAGGGACCTGGATGAAGAAGCCAGTTGACTTGCATGCGACCCAGGCAGGCTGAAGTTGTGTTAACTGGGCAAAGCAGCAGCAGTCTTTGTTACCTGATTCTTAAGTGGAAGGTACCTGTGCTTCAGCATTTAAATGTTTACAAGAGATTCATGCTACAGTCTTTAATGCTGGATACTCATATAAAAAGCAGCAATTACCAAAATGCAAGTGGTTCTTAAAGACACTGTAGCCAGAGTATTACCTGCGTTCCTTGCACGCTGGCTGGACTGCTGGCATTTATTTTGTCTTGATTTGACAGAAAGGACAGGCAAAAAGTACAGGTTGTGTGTAGGAGCAGCCTTTCTTGTAAGGAAGCCGAGGCACGGGGAGTGTATGCCATCAGAGTTACATTGCCAAGGCAGGTTCCCTATGCAGCACCATCTCACATGTTAAATGGATGCTCTAAGATATAAGGATATAGACAGAAAAGAAACAGGCTGTCATAGGTGTCTCTCAGGACCTGCAAGGCAGGTATTGTAAGCAGATGTATTGATGCTAGGGAATAAACAGATATGATTTAAAATAAGCTGGCAGATTTTGTGCTCAGATGGACTAGGAACATTCATGCAGTCTCTGTTACTGCAGTTCAGCTGCAAGAGGCCAACACCTTCAGCAGAGAGGGACTAGCAAAATGTTTGGGCAGAAGTGTGTCCGGTCATGACATGTGTTGCTGAAGTGGTCCAAAGTTTGCACCATAAAAGTGCACAAGTGAAAATGCAGAAGAGCGAGAGTGAAGCATTTACGTAGCTAAGCTAAAACTCTTGAGTGTCCTCTGATAATGAAGAATCCTGGTTTTGTTGGTTTAGGCCTCTATCATCTAGGATCTTGCAGATCTGAAAGCTGCCGATGATTGCTGTAGAAGAAAGTCAGCACTACACTGATGATAAGCCAATGCCTAAACTAAAGAGCAAGGGGGAAAATCTGCTTGTTTTCTTTGGAGGGATCGCACTGTTTTATGTAATCTTTGTACAGCACCTGTAAATCAGTGACTGGTACTTTTGAAATGTATTTCCTTCATCAAAAGCTATTTGAAACAACAGGTAGCACCTATCCATTCAGTCTAAGCTCCCTTGACATTTTTAAATGACAGATAATGAAAACTGTCTTCATTATAACTCAAGCAATTTCATCAGACTGTCACCAGCAAACAATGGCAAATTAAAGACTGAACAGCCCTCAACTCTGCTCTCCTAGGTACCTGTGTGAGAATACCCAATGTCTTTTCTACAGCTTCTAGGAAATATAAGAGGTGATTTCTCAGGTGGGAAGGGTTCTGGTATGTGAGGCACTGGAGGTCAACAGAAACATGTTAAAATCTGTCTGGAAACCAGTGGTCAGATGGCATAAAAGTGGAGCATAAATGTGAGAACGATCGTGGGTGAGAGACACGGCTTATCTAAGAGAGTGCTGAATTCTGCACTGCCTTCAGTTTATGAATGGATTTAAAGCATGGTGCCAAACAGAGCATATTGCAGTTGTCTAATCCTTAGGTGACAGAGGCAGGCATGATAGTAGACAGAGCTGCATCCAAGAGGACTCATCAGAACAGCCCAGTCAGCCTGGCATTATTGCTACCTGATCTGCAGGAATCAGTCCAGGCCCCTGAATCTGAACTGCCGACGGGAAAGCTAGTCGAGGGAGCAGCTGTTGAGGTACGGTGCTAGCTTATTTTACCCTGCTTGTCTCTCCCCAGCCAACATTGCTTCAGACTTGCCTGGGCTGAGCATCAGTCACCCAGGTCCTTCCCTCTTTGGCCCCCACCCCCAAATTCATAGACTTAACCAAGCTACCCCCCACAGCTAAATTAAAGGGAGATAGAGAGGAGAAGGGGCATTTCACAATAAAACATCATTTATATGAGATGGCCGTGGTATGGAAGAGGTTAGCACCAGGGATTGAATTATAGGGGTCCAGAGCAGAAAGCGGCTGTGGCAGTCAGAGGGCTGTTATTGGAGCACGCAGGGAGCAAAATGACTGAGATAGAAGGTGTAGATAAATAGTTAGAAATAGATGCAGTGGTGTGGTTTGGAAGGAAAATCAGTCACTACTTCAGTCACCAGTGGTGTTCTGTTTAGGGAGCTGAGTGGTAAATTACAGGCAGGTTAGGACTCCAAGAACATCTGTGACCCTGTGAAATGCTGGAGAGAGAAAAGTTGCAGTAACAGTGAGTAAGATTCAGATCTCATCTATCTAAGCATGAGTATCTCAAGGTGAAATAACAGACGGAGAGGAGGCGGGAATATTGATTTCTGCCTCACAAAACAGACAACAACGCCTACTTTTTCATAGCAAGAATTTAACCATTCGCTTTAATGGGCCAGTCTGCAGTACAGTGGGGGCTTGGTTTCTTCTTCGTGTGCAATCTAGAGGGGAAATCATGCTGAAGTTATTTTTATTTTATCGTAGCCTTGCAGGTGAGAAGTGAGCAAAATTTTACCCTCAAACACCTGTGCGCTGACTGTAGGGGCAGCTGCAGTCCGTGAGTGTAACTTGTCTGCACTGCTGCCCTGTTGTGCAGCAGGCGGGTACCCTGAGCAGCCAGATGCTGGAGGAGCAGCACTGGAAGACACAAAAAGCCTGTTATGCCAAGAGGGCTGTTGTATGTGTTGGCGACAGATGACTACTTCTGTCTGTCTGAGGGCAGACTTAGCCTCCTTCTATGTATCCCGTGAGAAGGATGCTCCTTGTGAAAGGTGCTTTCTTCAGCTGGTCACGGCTTTCTCAGAAATGTTCCTTTGGGAATGAAATTTCACTTGGCTGGTTTTACACCATGAAAGTGTGCACGTGTGTGCCCCGGCACTGTGGGGCAGGCATTACAGAGAACACAGCCGTGTGGATTTGCAAAGGCGCTTGCTGTCTTGGACTAGGCTCAGCAGGTGGCTGAATGGAAGCAGGAGGTGAGCTTGGCAATTTTCTGAGCTGCTGCTCTGCCTTTTCTCGTTGAAGTCAAAGATGGTCATACGCATACAAAGGGAGTGTAAAGTCATGGCTGGGAATCTTAAAAGGCTGAAGGGTCAGGCAATTCCACAGCCAGATTGTCCTGGTGGCACCACAGCACTTGCTGTATGTCAGCGGTTCCCTGTAAAACATGGCGTCAGTGTAATGGGAGCAGTGTTCCTGGGCAAACATTGATTTTGGAGCCAAAATTTCTCACCTTTTTTTAATATGAATTCATATTTTTCATGTGTTGCATGAACATATGTTTCCCCAGATTCTGTTTACCTGATTTCCCTTCTGATTCAGTATCTCATTGCTCCTCCTTCTCCTTTTTTTTTAATCATAGGAGATAAAGCCGAGCATTTATCTCTATGGCTGCGTAGTATTTGCTTATTGACTTGAGAGATGACTTTCTAAATAGGGCAAGAGCTTCCTGCGGTTGGAACGTTACAATACGTGAGATTTGTTCATCACACCAGAGTTTTGATGTGGGATAATGTCTTGAAGGGGGGCAGATCAACCAGAAGGCTCTCTGGAGATCCAGAAGAGTATTTTAACCGTAGACCTGGTTCCATGCTCCACCCCAAACTTGATTAAGGTTCAGATTGTTTGGATGTTCATGTGCGAATAGGAAAACACAAGATCAACCATTTCTCTCCTTTTGGTGTAGACAGGAAAAGTGAGAGCAAGGCCTTTCTTGCCCGGCTGAACTCACCGTCACCTGTATGCTATTGCCATAGGATGATGTCGTGCAGCCAGCGCTGCTCAGATCCGTCAGCCAGTCTCCTTCCTAGCTCTGTGCAGCCAGCGAGGCAGTAGTAATCATTACAGGTGAGCTACAGGTGGTCTTATGCCAGCAGTGGGGACAGAGGTAGGGGTGTGCGTATGTGTGTTTGGGGGGGGATGTGTGTGTGTGTGTGTATGTGGGTACTGACATTGATACGGATATACATGCATTTCCCTCCTCTGTGAGTCCGTGAAGTCCCACACAAGTCGGTGCGGACGGACTGTTCACCCCAACCAAGTTACGAATGTTCTCTGGTGTTTGCAGGACTGAGGTTCAGCAAAACTGGGGAGACTCAGGATAATGTCTAATACCAAAAGACACTGAACTGGAAAGAAAGCCACAACAATCTCTCCCCCTCCCCCAGGCCTGATTTCCTAATCTTTTAGGAATGATTTACAATAAATAAAAGACTTTCTGAGAGAAGGGTTTCTTTTTCCAAATTAACTGTGGATGTTAAACTACCATTCCCTGTGGTCCTTTCCCATCTCTTCCACATTGTCCAGCTTTAGACTTCATCCTGCAGCAAGATTCATGAAGGCAGCTCCCCTGTGCCCATGCAGAGAGATCACGGCGGTATGCGAACCATAATCACCTGGATTCCTTACAGAAATGGGTTGTTTCCTTTCGAGAAGGCTCATTAGAGCAGGCAGCCATGTAAAACTCAAAGCTGGTAAGAAAAGGATATCATAGAGCCTGATCTCCCTCGTCCTGCAGTTCCTCTGATCATTTACACAAGAGCAAAAAGAGGGCAAAAAAACCCCAAACCTAAAGCAAACAAACAAAGCAAAACATCATCTTAATGGTGTGTGTTCTTCACTTCCAACAGTGAGAGCGTTTTAAACCCACTTTGCGCAGGTGTACATGAATGCAGAAGTCAGGAGGCAGTAGAGGGAGCAAAGCTCTTAAGGAGTTAGTGGAGCTTCCCTGCTGGAAGGTTATAATCACACTGAAAGAGGGAAATCTTGCCTCAGCAGACAGGAAATATGTGATGCAATTTCAGCACAGAGTTGCTAGAGATAAAATAGCCCATAAACTGAAAAAAAAACAACTGTAGGGAACACTTTGCATGGCCCAAATGTGCCATGTCAAAGCTAATAGCGAGGGAATCTTTTGACTGCAGAAGCAGCAGTATACTGGCTACAGATGCGTACGTACATCCTTCACCTGCAAGGAGGAGCGCACATCCCTGATCCCGGGTGTAGTGGCGGTTGGCAGATTCTTCTTAATGGTGACAGATTTTCTTGAGGGAAGGTTTTTAAGCATTAATGACTGAAAAGGCTTGATCTGCTGTTGCATTTGAGGTGAAACTTGTTTCATGTGGAACGACTGTGTGGTTGGGGAAGAGGCTCTGCTTCAGAGAGTGGATGGTCAGGAGCAGGGTGTAACTTCAGAAGAGAGTAATGCCTCCAGCCTTCACACACTAAAGCTCCATGTCACCATTTCACCTGCCCTCAGTCCCATCTTCAAAAGTTCCTGTTCCTCAGATGTTTCCACCTTCTCCAGTTGTGCCAGTTCAGCCGCTTGTGGGGATGAAATCTGCATTGAAGCTGGTCTGGAGTTAAGGATTTGTTCTTGTTAGTAGGGCTTTTAAGAAAAAGTTGGATCATTCAGACAGCTCACCTATAAGTGTGGCTACATAAATAGTTTAACTGGCACAAGCGAGCAGCAATAACTGTGAGGGAGCGTGGCAAGGTCCTCTTAAACTGGGTCTGCTGCAGATGGAATAGTGAAACGGAGCCACAGCCCTACACACTCTTAACGTTATTTGCATGAGTAGCTCCATTGTGTTTCAGTGGGACTCTACTTACACATGTAAAATTAAGTGTTTGCAGGGCTGGGCCCTTAAAGAGAATAAAAGCCGCCATTGGGGTGTGCCATGCTCTTAAACCATGTATAGAAAGTGGAATGCAAATGTATTTTGCTGGCTGGCCTATCTTGTCTGATCTGTCTGCTCTGCAGAACTGGAGCTCCTGTGGCAGCTTTCCTTAGGCTTGGTTCTCTCTAATGGAAGAGCACCCTGCTTTTGAATAGAAAGGCTGATCTTCTGCCCCTGCCGCAGCCAGGGAATTGTAAGAAAAGTGTCTGCAGTGTGGCGAGAGCTGTAATGTTTCCAAGATGTTCTTGGATTTGCCAGAGTGCTCTAAAGAGCCAGGACAGCTGGCTTCTCTGGGGCAACTTTTACGAGCTTGGCTGAGGGAGGGCAAGGCCCCAGTATGGGGGGATACTCGCGAGGTTGGCAGTGGCGGTCCTGTGGTCTGGGGCTCTGCTACCTGAAATCCTGCCTTACAACCTGTCATTGCAGTTAAGATCGTTTGGGAGCCTGTTGTTGTCAGTTCCCATGGTAAAACCCTTCGAGGACAGTAGGAGGGATTTCTCAGCTGAGAATCCCTGCCTTGGGAATTCACTGCTCATGGCAGTTTGCTGTGGCAGATTCCCAAAGGTGAAGGGTGAAGTAGCAACTTAACTCTTGAGAGTGAAGCAAAACACCTTGATAGTTGCTATCCGGAGCCCCAAAGAGAGGAAGGAAGAGACATAAAGCCGTTGGAGGGGAGAGGCTTGGTGTGGTTATTTGAGACCGCTGCCTGCAGAGTTGCACAGTCATTTATAACTGTTTGAAATGTGGGGGGATGGGGTCGGGGGGATGGGAGGGGAGTTGGAGCAACCACATTATCTGCGAATTGGTCGCATTTTATGCTCTTTTTCCCCAGTTTAACTCCACAAGGGACAAGACAGCGAAGTACCGGGTCAGAGGAAGGTGGAGAACAAAAAAGGCAGTCCGCTGGCACCTCGTATTTTATCGCTGCTGTTACATGTGTCAGGATTGAAGCACAGGGCAGGATTTTCAAAGGTACCTTCGGGAAACGGAAGTTGGGTGCCTGACTTCCTTAGGCTCCTTAGGAAAATGCCAGCCTCTACTGCCCAGGGGCAACAAACTTCCTTTTAAGCAAACCACAATGGGTCCCTGATGTCGGTGAGAGCAGGATTGGGTCTTCTGCCCGAAGCACTGCGAGGCGTGTCTGTTCCTTACACCATGTTTCGGTGCCTCGCTGGTCTGCTCCGTACAGCTACTGCTGTTGCAGCCTTTCCTGAGCTCAGTCCGCTGAGCCCTCTCTGGTGTGGGATGCGTAAAGGAGAGGAGTAATTGTAGGTTTTACATAAAGACAGACCCATACCAATGTAAAAATAGAGAAGGGTTTGTACGTCAGGTAAAGGAGTGGGCTGAACTGATGGCAATTAACATGGCGGTTCAAGTGGCACTGATCAGTCAGGTTGCACCAACACTTCAGCCTTAGAAAGTGCTGCCGTGATCTGTGGAAAGGTACCGGTAAGGCTAGTGTTGGCGGATGAGTTTGAAGGACTGGCCGGAGACCAACGGTTTCCACCTGTGGGTCGTGGATCCTGGGAACTTGTAACCCGAGGGACTTACCTGGAAAAGGTGACGGAGAGAAGCAAGCAAGAGGCATCAGTGGGCTGAAAGTCTGTGCAGCGGGGAAATGTTTTGGGGCTCTGGTCTGCAAATCAGAAGGGACTGAAACCCACTGTTAAGAAGTATCCTGCTCAAGGAAGAGTATCTATCGAGGGTAAGAGATGTGAATCAGCTACTGTTGCAGTGCTCAGGAAGTTGTAAGGAGTTCTTTAAAGATGTTACCCAGTGGGCATGGACCAGGGAAGGAGAAGAGAGGGACAGGAAGACAAAAAGCCCCTTAGGGGTTGAGGGCTGAAAGGGTCTTCCTTCAAAGAGTCGGGTTATTTAAAAGTGGGAGTTGGACAGGGTAAAGAGCGGGTCGTTTGAGGCTAAAGGGAGAGGGAGAAGACTCTCTGCATTTCTATTCACTTGTCTTGTATTGGCAAAACAGGTTATTCAGGCACCTCGGATATGCAAAAATGATCAGCCTGCTTTCTCTTGTTAGACTGCAGCCGTGTGCCACTGGTGGCTTGGAAAGCTCTTCCTTACAACCCACAAGATCGCCCATTTTAAGAACATTTTGTGGAGGTGAAGGACAAGGATTAGTGGATGTTGAAAGCGCTCTTTTCACAGAGTACGTCGCGGACTGAAAAGGGCGGGGGATTGCTACAAATCTTCAAAACTCTTAACTGCCAGCTGGTTTCAAACTACATTGACGTTTAATCCCCCAAACATGGAGCATTTGTTCAGGATAGGGCCCTTGAGCATATTTAGGAGTTGATAGGTTGTGTCTGTTTGTCATTACTGTCTGGTTCCTCCCTGTTTAGTCGCAAGCTGCTGCTTAACCCAGTGCTTTCTCCCATCAGAAAAGGCCCTCAGATCTCTCAGAGCGGCTCCGTCAACCCGCTGGCAGCTGGTGGGCAGAGTCGAGTCGCTCAGCCACCAGGCAGGAGAACCGTGCTTCTCCTCCAGAAGTTCCCTCCGGCCTTGCCGATGCCCAGCCGTCCCCTTCCTTCTCCAGAAGGACGTGGAAGGGAAATTCCACGCGCGGTGTCAGCGGTGGGGCCGAGCGAGCGCGCCGCTCCGTGTCGGTCCTGCCTACCCGCCACCTCTGGGCCGTGCCCGGTTCGGGATGACGGCTGTGCCCGTGGCTGCCTGCAAACGCCCAAGCGTGTGGAAGCCCCTCCGCAGGCAGCGGACGCCTGCCCTGAGGCCGAGGCGGCGCCCGGCCAAGGTGCCAATGGCGCCGGCTGCTCTGGGCAGGACGGTGCTGGGGGAGGAGGGGGGGCTGCCAGGGCACCCGCTCCG
>VZSZ01003173.1:952505-999740 GCA_013398815.1 Ibidorhyncha struthersii | reverse complement strand
GTTGTGCTGTATGGAGGGACAGACATATGGGGTGCTTTGCATTGCGTTGTGGCGCAGGGGATGCCCTGGGGGCTGCGCTATATGGAGGGGTGTATGGGTTGCTCTGGCTTGCAGGGGATGCCGTGTGGAGGGGTGAGTGGGGTGTCCTGGGTCGCATTGTGGCGTGTGGGATGCCTGAAGAGCTGTGCGACATGGAGGGGTGTGTGCGATGCTCTGTGGTGCAGGGGATGCCCCAGGGCCTCTGCTTCGTGGAGGGATGTGTGGGGTGCTCTAGGTTGCACTGGGATGACTGGGATAGCCACGCGGCTGTGCTGCATGGGGTGCCCTAGGGCTGTGCTGGGGGCGCTGGGTGCCTGGGTGGCTGTGCTGTGTGGAGGGGTGTGGGGATGCAGTGGGTTGCAGCGCTAGGGTGCTCTGGAGGCCATGCTGTGTAAGTGTGTGGTGCACCCTGTGCTGCACTGAGGTGCACTGATGTGCTTGGGGTGTCCCCGAGGCTGTGTTGGGTGGATTAGAGAGGTAGTTCTGAGGTTTTAATCCCAGTGAGGGATTGGGACGTACCATAGGAGGGTCTGCAACTCCAGGGCTAGGCTGTTGGGGGTGTAGGCTGTCCTAGGAGAAGGAAGCTGGTGGAAGTGGGGTGAGAGCTGGGTGTGTGGGCTCTGGGGTGGAGCTGAAGTGAGGGACTGGGGTACAAAAGTCTATGATAGGGATGTAGGGAGTGGAGTACGCGGTGAAGCATGCAGTGGGAGATGGTATGTGGGACATTAGATCATAGAATGGTTAGAGTTGGAAGGGGACCTTAAACATCATCGAGTTCCAACCCCCCTGCCATGGGCAGGGACACCTCCTACTAGACCAGGTTGCTCAAAGCTGCTTCCAGCCTGGCCTTGAACACTGCCGGGGATGGGACATCCACAGCTTCTCTGGGCAACCCGTTCCAGTGCCTCACCACCCTCCCAGTGAAGAATTTCTTCCTAATATCTAATCTAAATCTACCCTCTTTCAGTTTAAAACTGTTACCTCTCATCCTAGTGCTGCACTCCCTGATAGAGTCCCTCCCTATCTTTCCTGTAGGCCTCCTTTAAACACTGGAAGGCCGCTATAAGGTCTCCCCGGAGCCTTTGATCATCTGGGATGTGCTGTGAGGAAGGGATGGGGCACTTTGTTGCTGGAAGAACTGAACTACAGGTATCTATAGGAAGGGATGTGGAGAGGTGGATGAAGAAATGTGGAGTATGAGGTGTGCTGGGGAGAAATAAGCTGATACATGAGGGGATGGATGTAGTGATGGGACAGTGTGAGGAGCTGGGACTTGAGTGATTGTGAGAAAGGGATATGGGAGCAGGATTGTGGTATGGGGAAGCATTGGGATCCAGAATATGGGGTAGGAAGTGCTTTCAGCAGGAATGAAGTGATACGTGTAGTTGTAAAGGGAATTGTAGGGAATTGTCCAGAGCTGGGAAGCAGTGTAGATAGTTCAGGGAAGCAGAAATCCAGTGAAGCTAAGCATGTAGTGTCAAACTGCTATGTGGGATAGTAGTGCAAGAGGAGTTTGTGAGATACAGAGTGTGGGAGGGGATCTTGTGTATAGGGATCGCAGGGAAGAGCACTATCTAAGGTGGCAGGGGAAATGTGTTTATTTGGAAGTTTCTGCTGGGCAGAGAAGAGACAGTGTGTCTGTGTGTGCACGAGAGAGTATGTGCCCTCGCCTACTGCAAAGGAGTGTATGTGAGGCTGTTAGTGGGATGAGAGAGGCTAAATCTGTAGAGATACTGCAAGTTCATGAGGTTAAGGGTTGGATGATGGGGGCGGGGGAACCTGACACTGAAGACCCCAAATGCTTTGGGTAATGATGGGACAAGTGGATACATGCAAGCAGCAAGGCTCCGCTTCTAGAATGAGAGAGAGCATGCTGTATTTCTGTGCTGTCCGGCTTTCTGTCCCTGAGGCCACTGTGTGGATGATGGGGCTAGAAAGGCCTCTCTCTGACAATTGAATGTTTGGGATGTGGAAGGTGGATGTTACTCCAGGAGGGCAGACAAAGCATGAGGACACAGATGGGAAGAATCTGATGTAGCAGTCAATTGTGGGTTGTTACTTGAGTATAAAATACTAAGGTGGGATGATTATGTTATAGTTTAATAGTAAACAAAAAGAGAAATCAGGAAATTGTCATGCAGCAAAGAAAGGAAACATGAAATAGTAAGTGGCAGTAGGGACCTGATTGTGGAACAGTTCAAAGCCCACCAATGTGACAGGGAAGATGTTTTTATTCTCCTGATGCCAAACATAACCTGGGTCTGAAACTGGTCTGGAAATAACCATGAACTTTACTTTCTGGGAGAGGCGCATCAAGTCTTGTACCCTCCTACCTTGTAAAGTAACATCTCCTTAGTTTGGGCATTAGCCTCACTGACTTCAGGGCAGAGAAGAAAAGGTTGTGCCAAGTCAAGATTGTCTCATTAAGCCTCCCTGTTGGTGACTAGTTGATGTACTGTCACAATACAGTTGGAGGAAGCAGGGGAGACAGTTTTTCCAGTTTGAGGGGTTCCAGTAATATTTTTATTTTCCTTGAAAGTGTTTTGTCCTCAGTTTCTCTATGAAAAGCCCACACAGACATCTTAGGATGCTCTGAAGCATGCTTAAATGTATCAAGCTTTAAAAGCAGGAGGAAAGAAAAGTGATGTAGATTTTTTTTCTTCTGTTTTGTTGGAAGACAATATTTGGTCAGTGATTGCTCAAAATATTACAAAAACAAGTGTTGGAAAGCTAGGCAAGGCATTACATGAAATCAAATAATAATAAAAAATATCACAGGGTGTGGAATGGAAGAATTAACGTAACTAAACAGCTTTATTCCTGTCCTCTTTTTGTTTACTTCTCTCCTGCTTTATATTAGGGGTTGTAATGCCCGATTGCTGTCTACAGTGGGGTGTTACAGGTGTTGAACTGGTAAATAGAGGCTAACACACCGTTGTGTGTGTTCTGTGTTCATCCTATGCTTGCAGCAGAGCTGTGCTAGCAGAAGTGCATATGCCTATAGCAGACGGATCTGCTTTCTCCTGGGAATCATAGGAGTTGCTTTGGTGAGATGTTATGGCCATTTTGGACAAGTTGGCATGATGGCTCTGTTGTGTGGTGTGTGGGGTTTTTTTTTGTTTTTCTTTTTTTTTTCTCTTTTTAAACAGTGATCTCCAAAGAGATTATTTTTAATGAATGTGTCCTTTTTTCTTACTCAGAGCATAAAAATGGCTCAAGGGCTTATATTCTTTCCCTGTCTCCCTTGCTGGCCCCTCCTCAAACAACAAAAGAAAGGCAGCTTTCTTTTTTTTAAGTTGGAGTTAGCAACGATGTCAGTTTTGGGATTTAGGCATTTTCCCAGTGGGGTGGGTAGGTTTTTTGTTGATCTGTTTTTTGGGTTGGGATTTCTTGTGGAGAGGGGTCTGGGGATCTTGGGTCTCACTGCACTGTTGTGAACTCTTAACACCTTAATTGAAGGGGTGGAGATGCTGAATCACTAACAAAGACCCCCTTTATCCAAAATGTTAATCAATCATTGACGTTAAATAAGTGTGAACAAAACCAAACAAAAAAAACCCCACCCTAAACAAGTTTTTGTCTAAGTCCCACTCCCATTCAGATGCTCATCTTTGGTCAGGTTAACATTAGAAATTCTTTTGGGGATGTATTTTGTGTGCGTGTATACGCACTTGGTTTTGGCGATGTTTGGTAAAAATTCTTTTGCTGATTTGCCAGTGTAGTTTTCCCAATACAGACTATTTATTTAGCTCATAGATGCAACAAAGATGTTTTGGGATAAACTGCGATCCACTCTGGTGTGAGGGAAGTAGCCAGACTATGTGACAGTACTGTCGTAACCATCTTTTTGTGGGCTAGGGGTGTGCATATAGGTGTCGTCTTAGTTTTTTGTGTTTTCGAGGAGGTGTTTTGCTTTCCTCTCTTGTGATCTTAATTTGTTTATCGTCCAACACAGTCTTCTGAGCTAGGCAGGACCTGAATTTTATTGTGAAAGAAAATAAATAGGTTTCTGTTCATACAACCAGAAACTTTGTAGATCTCTTCTGTATATTATGAATACAAAGGGTGTAGACTCTTTCTTCCCTGTGCTTCCCCCCCTTCCTCCCTCCCATCTTGCATTTCATCTTTGCAGTTTGTGTACTTGGATTGTTTTCAGTTAGGGTTAGTCCACAGCCAGAGAAACTACATTTGTCACTAAATATCCAAATATAGAAACTAAGGCAACTATAAGCCACAAGGCTGAAATACTCATATACAACAGCTTTTCTGAACGGTTTATGTGTTTGAGGTGGATAAGAATGGAGTACCTTTGATCTGTATTTCCGAGCTGTTCAAAGGCTTGCTACTCTGTAGTATACTGACTTTCCATACCTATTCCTACATGTTTCTTTCTAGATTTTTTTTTTTCCTCTTGAGTTCCTGACATGCTGTGTCAATTCTATTGCCTTAACAAACTGTACCTATAGCTTAGGAATTTTGCTGGCCTTTTATAAATTCAATAGGGGGACCCCCCCCCTCCCCAAAACCAGAACCCCACAACAACTTTATCTTGTGGAGCAATTTACACTCAAGTGAGTATTCAAACTAATTCCTGTCTTAAATGTCAGCTGTGTTACCTAGCAGGGTTTGATCTCTTTGGCTTTCTAGAAGTTTACCAGAATTTCTTCAGAGTGATGCAGGCAGCCTTCATAAAATCCTTCTGTCTAGTTTGCATGCCCTTGGACTTCACAGAAATCTCTGTGCCTTGGTAAGGTCTGTGGTCTGTTTACATAGATACGAAGTCCTTTAACCCAGCAAGATTTGCTGCTTACAAGCTCTGGTGCAGTCCCTCTAGTCTTCCTGCTGGCAAAATGAAGTTGTTAACTCAGGTTTTCAGAGCAATTTGTGAATGGAACGAGATTTCATTGCTGAATTTTTGTCTGAGCATAGCTCTGCCTGTTGTATTTAAAATAGCTTCCCCCCCTGTACCTTTACTCATCTGTTAGTTTTTTTTTTTCCTGTTTTAAAAACTTAATAATTTTGGAGCTGGACCTCCTTTGTGGTAAGGACTATAAAAGTGCAGAAGAACAGGACCTTATTCATAATTAGGAATTCCAGATAATCTCGAAGAACTCAAACTCATCTGTTGAGAAATTTCTGAAGAGTTGCCTTTAAGACCATGCGATCTTACAAATGCTGGTTAACAACAACAGCAAAACATAAGGTGACATTTTAATGTGTTCTGAATCCAAACGAACTAGTCCAATGTTGACTTTAATTTATGTTTTTTGAAGAAGTGGGGTTTTACTTTGTGACTATAATACCTTTACCTGTAGGCCTAGCCACGCTCTGTTAGTATATCTGTGGGCATTTCTTTCGACACTAGAGTGCTTTTGAGGAGTCCTTGGCATTTGCCCGTTTTCACTCTGCACCACCCCTCTGTGTGTTCTAGTGCTGCTGCTGGAGCAGCTGTATGCTGAAACTGGATCAAAGAACTGATCTGGATTATAAGTATTCCAGAAAAAAAAAAAAAAAAGAGATTATACTTAGCCTGCATCAGTTTGCCAAACTGGTTCGCTGTTTGGCCACGCAAACAGTTGTACGGGCACAGCAGACAGTGTGGTGCAGGGGTGGAAGTAAATATTGGTAGCAGCAGTTTTTTAAGCTGGCATTGCTGCCAAAAGGAATGCTCATCTAACTATACCCCTAAGAGTCTGCTAAACTTGCTAAATGTTATTTACACCTATTTGTTACAGCTTCCCTTGCCTGAGAACAGTTCCTTCAGCTTACCTTGTTCTTTGTGCCAAAAATGTTTCTCATCCCTGAATATATATGCAATGTATAAAAAGAGAAACCCTCTTCAAGTAGCTTTAAACAGGGCAAAAAGAAGAGTATGGTGGTTTAGCTATGGAAGTTTCTGCTGCTTCAAGACTGTCTGATGATACAGAACATGTAGTGTAAATTGATGATAGACTATTTAGTATGGTTGCAATTAAGCAGTGAAACTCATGCTGTGAGAATCATCAGGAGCAAGAATTCAACAAGAGTTAAAAAGGATCAGATGTCTGTAGGAATATGAAGAATATTCAATTATCATAATCAGTGACAGTAGAAATTTTGGAAGAGGTATTAAGCCTGTGGTCTAAACGTTGATTTTTATTCTGCTCTAACAGATGTGCTTCTATATTGGGAAAGAGAGGGAGGGAATAGCTTGTTGTGCCTGGGTTTGCTGTGGGGTTCTTGCACACTTCTTTGCAAACTTGATTGAGACCCGTGTGTGAGATGTGCCATGAAACTGCTACAGGCTTCTGGTTGGATCCTGAAATCTGGTCTGAGCTACCAAACTGTGGCCATTGCGAAATGTGAACTGCTGCTGCCTGACTTCACATTTGTCTTACTCCTACTTCTGTGGGTTGTTCTTACCTACTCCTCTTCAGCAGAGTCGAATCTCAGCGCTCTGTTTTTCATCTACTTCGACAACACTCATTGAATTTATTTTAAAGACTGTTATGAAATTGCAGTTTACTATATCTGAGGAATGAATGTTATCTCTTTAGGGTAGATAGACATGCTCCAAGATCCTTTTTTTTCAGACAGACTTAAAAGCAGAGGTGAGCTTTTCCTTGTTTGGCCTCTGAGAAGGAGCTTGTGGAATAGGGAAGGGAGATGAAAAGTGGAACTGTAAGGTGGCTGGCTTGTTTGTTTGTTTTTAAAGCCTAGGCAGAATCAATGAAATGCTTTTGAAGGAAGGAAAATGGAAAGTATGTTCTACCAGTGGCATAATTTCTTTCAACAAAGCAGGGCCGAGAGGTGGTGGAGCAACGTCCTCTGAGAGTTCACTGAAAATTGGGTGTTGTACTCTTGAAAACAGTACTGATTTTAAGCGCTCCTTAGTGGTACAATCTGTGGCAAAAAGAATGTATGATATGCACAATAATTCAATTGCATGTAGAATTGAGGGAGAGCTTGCCTCTTTCTGTATTCAGTTCAGAGCAGTTGTGATTCAGGC
Source organism: Ibidorhyncha struthersii (assembly GCA_013398815.1). Taxonomy (NCBI): domain Eukaryota; kingdom Metazoa; phylum Chordata; class Aves; order Charadriiformes; family Charadriidae; genus Ibidorhyncha; species Ibidorhyncha struthersii. The sequence continues at coordinate 992,713 of VZSZ01003173.1, read as the reverse complement.
ACCGATAGCCATACAGCTGCCTGCTCAACTTCCAGCATTTGCAATTACTCTGAGCTGGTTGTCCTGTTTTTGTGTCTCTTCGGGTTCTTAAGAAAGCAGTGTCACTGTATTCTTGCTGCTTAGCTTTCCGATGGGGCTGCCTGCATAGTACCAGAGCAAGGGAGCTTTAAATTGCTGACCCATCTTGTCACCGGATGGTCTTCATGTGTCTGTTGTTGTCCTCTATGCCTTCTGAACAAAGGGTGTAGATACCTGTTTTACCTTATCAGTAGGGCGGCTGGGGCCCACGGGCTCTTTTAAAACCAGGTTAGGTTAGATTTGGTGGCAAACTTGAGAACAGAACTTGGCTCTTAACGTGCCTGTGATTTATCTACTTGACCGTGTTACTTACGCTCTACAAATTGCTTTAGATCTGTGTGTGTCTGCTCATGTAAGTTGCGTGAAGCCATCTTTGCCACCTTTGCAGTGTGTATAGAATTACGCAAAACCTGAAGGAAAATTCTGGTTTAGTGGATCACTGCTAAAAACACTGGGTAAGATCGAGCAGTAGACCCTTTTTCAGGTTCTTCAGAGCTATGCTCTGCATTTTGCTAAACAGACTTCTTCAGGTATCTTTATCGCTGTTCCACTGCCGGTGAAATGGCAGTATTTTATCTATGTACCAATCTGGTTTTGTTTGAGGATTGATTAGAAATGTATTTGCAGTGTAATATAAAACAAAGCTGTACCCTGTTGAGGTGAGCAGCCACAGCTTCTACAGTGAGAGCTGTTACGATGGAGAGTTTAGGCAGTCTTATGTATGGAGAAACTCTTCTTGGAACTTTTGCTAGCAGAACTGAAGTTTTCCGCCACATTTTATATATATATATGTATGACAAGGGAGTAAAGAACTTCAGGCCAAAATGCTTTGACAGCTTGTTAGCAAGAAAAGGCTTTCTTCTGTCTCTTAAAAAAAAAAAAAATATATATATATATATAAAATTTTTAACCTTCTTGTGGTTGGGGATAGAAAGTTGAAACTGTCAGGCAAATAGCCACCATCCAGCAGAAATGCTTCTGAATGTTCTTGTGAAAGCTAGCTTTGATTTGACAGGTATGAGTCTTTGAAAATAGCGCTCTGTTTATACAGCACAGTAAATACTTTGAAGTACGTTAGGCTTTGCTGTACATGCGTGGCTAACTAGAAGAATATTAAACACGTACATCTTGTGTTGAGTGAGGGAGGATCCTACAGCAATTGGAATTGCATGCTTTTCATACTTTTATAAGATCGTGTCAAAGCAGTAGATTTGATAATAGACCTGATTATACAATTGCTTAATTTCTTGTCAAAATAACATTTTTACATGCAGTGTTTTGAGATCTTTTAGATGACCTCATGTTATTTATCAAATGTCAGTTTTTCATCCCAGCAGCTTTGATATAATCATGTAGCATCGTGGAGTACTGTGTACATGCAGTCTTTGCTTGCTGGAGTTCTTTGAAGTGCCTTACTCCTTAGAAGAGTCATTGGTCTCTTGAAGATCCTACATTGAACGACTAGGAAACCAGCACACAGAAGCGCTGCACTGTGTCGCTAAAGGTTGTGCTATATCTAACATGCCTAATGTGGGTCTAAAAGCAAAGAAATGAGAGGTTCGATGCACCAGGGACGCATACCCCTTGACACACATCTTACCCAGCAGTAAGCTGCATGGGATATAGTAATTCTTTAGCTCTGCCCCCATGGGAATGATGCTTTGCAGTGCTGAGCTCCCTAGGTGCGAGCGCCTGGCGTGATAGGACAGCAGGAGGGCTTGTGTAAGGGAGAAGAGCAGAGGGATGGCTGGTGGTGACAGCCCTGGACAAAAACTGGTCTCACGGGCAGTGCTGGATGGTAGTGATGCTTAGGGGAGCCTTGAAAAACTGCTCATTTGGGATGAGAGAGACCAGATAGCTGTTAAGGTGAAGGTTAACATGAAGGAAGGTGTGTGGGTCCCCCCCAGCAATTCTGACGGGCACTGCGTATGATGTCCCCTTGCAGCATACTGGGGAATTACTGCTTGCTGTAGCACTGGGTTTTCCTTGGAGGAGGTCTGTCCTGTATTGACCCATCCCAGCCCCACTTAGCTTATGAAAACTGACAAGATTGCAGCCTAAGGAGTTATGCCTGAGGACTGTTTCTTACCTTTCATTCTGGAAGCCTAGTGAAGGGGAGCTGAAACAAAAGGAAAAAGAGCTTGTTTTTTTCATGCTGAACTGATAGGTGGCTTATTTCTCCCAAGACTTTTGCTTAAACAATATGGTGTTACTACATGTTGAAAAACAAACTGGGGTCTCCTTGGTCTTTTCTTCCCATCCATTATTTCTTCTTCACTTTTTTTTTCGCCCTCACCTCCCCCCTCTCCACAGTTCAGTTTCTGAAGAATGGGCTGCTGGCAAGCTCGATACAGGTGTCTTTTACCTGTGTTTGTTCATGCTGATGTCCCTATTTAAATTTTAGAAAAAATAAACCCAGGGAAGCAAGGGAAAAGAGATTGCTTCTGGCTCTGAACACATTACCTGCTTCCCAAAAAGGAGATGAAGTTTTGACAGAAGGCAAAGCTATGGAAGCAGTCTACGGAAGGCTCTAGTGTTATACACTGGACTCCTGCATTTAATGCTGAATGATCCTGGGGCTGTTAACTGCTAACATGATGTAGTAAGCTGCAGAAGCCTGTCATATGTTAGGGAAATAGTGTTAAAGCATTTATTGAAAAAAAATCCCTTATTGCTAGAGTTTTTGATCTTTATCAGTGTTAACAATAGTAGGAACTCTAGAGCAGACGGGCTGCTGCTAAAGTAAGTGACGCTTCACGTAAAGTGCTTAAAACACCAGTTGTAATGTACATAGACTGCTCCCAGCATTGCTAACATAGGTGGAGCTGAACTGATGTTGGCAGCTGTGCTCGAGTACAGCAAGGCTGAGCTGAGGTCAGCGTGACGTCATGGCGTGCTACAGGTTATGCGACAGCATGCCTAACACCCTGGCAGCAGTCTGGCTGACCTGCACCTGCAAATGCCACTAATGTTGGCGAAGCTGAAATGGTGTGAGCAGCAAGGGGAAGCATTCATAGCATTCCTGTAGAGAATAGTTTTAGCTTAGGTTTTGTGGGTTTTGGGTGGGGTTTTTTTTGGTGTTTTTTTTTCCCCTGGACTGATTTCTGGAACTGTGTCAGAATTTGCCAAGAGGTTGTTCTAGTCCCAGGTGGACCAAGTAGATCAAGGTTGTTTTACATAATAGCAGCTGGGAAACTGAAAGGGACTTCAAGGGCCTGGCTGTGCGCACCTTGAATCTGCTCACCAGTGTCCATAAGTGTCTGTCACTTTGTGGAAAGAGTTGTACAACATCAGCAACTGTCTAGAACAGCCGTTCAATCCCATTGTATTAAAAACACACTGAAGTGTTAGACGCCCTAAAAAATAGAGTTTAATGGACAGGTAGTAGACTTTTTGACGAGAAGTGTTAGTGTTATTCACAGTTCTTAAAAGTGATGGTTATGAGTGTAGTGGGCAACGTGTCTGTTGCAAAAGATTGTTTTAGAATGATTTTTGTAAATACCTAAGAAGAATAATTACTTAAACAGCCTTTACATAATAGCTACTGTTGGTTATCCATGTGCTTGTCAGAAGGAGGAAGGAAGAGAACAGTTGGTGGAGATACCATTGTCTGAGAGCAGGGGATGATTACATGAGAAATGTCATAAACCACTATTCTCTGAGCCTTTGGGTTTGTATTGTGCTTTGTCAGTGGCTGTCTTGACTGCGCTGCTTAAGGGTGGAAAGCAAAAGGTTGTGGCCATCGCTGTTTTGAGTGGACTTCAGGAGAGACTGATTCTTTGTGAAATGTCCATGTGTGTGGTGATAGGATCTAGAGGGGAAAGTGGGGGAGAAAGTATCTGCCCTGTCTTTACTCAACGTATGTGGATGGGCAGGCACAGGTAGGCTCAGCGGGGCTACATTTATATGGCCACTCATACCGAATTTGCATGGAGATGATTAAGTATATACTTACAGTTTGTGGGAGGTTTATTCTGTGGTCCTAAATTCTTAAATTAATCTGAGCTACTCAAAGGGACTTTTCCTTGTAATGGCATATAGTCTTGCCCACTCTTTCTCTGTCAATGTGCTTGCATGTCATCAAGATGTCAATTTTAAGTGAGCCTGTCTTTGCTCAGCACCTTTCTCTGCTTCAAGGCATGGAGGTAGTTGTGGGCATAGCCTCCCCATGTTTTGGAGGTTAACAGAGGTGCATGCACACCATGTGTACAAGAGGAGTTACTTTCTCTGTGGAGGTTGTAATGAGCCTGGTGAAGATTGTGTAGTCTCCACATTCACGTAGCAAAATTAGTTTAGGTGACAAGTTCTTTATTATTCTTTTGATTGAGAGTCACTTCTGGTACAAGACCATGAGCAAAGAGGTAGTGCTGTGCAGACTTGGGATTAGCAGTCATTTATTTGACACGTATAAGGAGGAATTCTTGGCTTTGGGAAACTGCGAGGACTTTGCATATACCATCTTTTGTTACTGCCAAGACACAAATGCAGGAAAGTCCATACTGTTTCAGGATGAGTTAGGACCATCTAGAAATTGGTGACTGGCTGCAAGTTGCTATCTAATCAGTTTAGTATTAACAGGATAGCTCTTGATGTTGGGAAATAATTTATAAGTAAAAGACATCTGTGGCTTATTAGGGAATGACAGAACGTAGTATTTTCCCCAAATCAGCAGCTCTTTTGGGTAGAGTATGGTCCATGTACCATATGAGGTGCCCCTGGTGCAAGTGGCCGCTGCCTTTGTAGCAGATGGTACATGTGAGCAAATCAATTGAAAGTCTACTGTGATAACTGTATAGTTTGATTAAAGGATGAGGTCTGCAAACCCTGCTATGGAAAGAGCCGGGACAGCAGGTAGTCAGGCCATCTACTGATGTCTTGCTTGCACAAGAAGAGTTGTATGTGTGTCCAGTTGACATGCATACTGATACTGCGTCTTTAGCCCCAGCAATTCTTTAGGTACCTGATGTATTTTCTGTCGTTGTTTAAGAAAAAGGGCAGGGGGACCTGGCAGGAGGAGGATACAAGTGTATTTGAACAACCAGCCTAAGCCTGTGCCATACATCACTGTTCCTTTGTGCCAGCACCAGTGAGCCTGTGGCCACCTGATATGCTGAAACAGGAAGCTTCTCTCCTGAAAATTAATCATATCTTGTCTAGAGTTAGTGTTCAGCTGGGTCGCAAGTGCTAGTGATGGCTGGAAGGTGTAGAGTTGGATAGACTTAGGCTGGTTGAAGTTGCTTTCCTGGGTCCAGCATGCACTTGGTGTACACAAGGTAAGGCAGCGTTTTTGACAAACCCGTTTGAATGCTGGTGGGTCCAATACTAGTTGTATTACAAGCACATGCTTTATGCATTCCTGGGAAAGGATGAGGAGGACAGCTTTTGCTAAGAGGCAGGGGCAGATTTAAAGCTGTAGTTAAAAGCCCTTGCTATGGGACATATCTAAGAATTGGGACTGGTTCAAGGGATTGAAGAGTGTCCTCTGTCCCTGTATCCTCAAGTCTCATGGGGACATGTGTGTGGTGGAGAATACTTATGTCCATTTGTCTATTTGCTTTTACTTTTATATGATCTTAAGGGAGTCTGATGGTTCAATAAAAGCATTGAATAACACTTCCTGTGTCCTCCTTGTTTCCCAGTTGCACTCTTTTATCAATGAGGTGTGTAATCAAGTACTTTATGAAACAGCAGCTTATTAAAAAGTAACGTGCAGTTCAGCTGCAAGTGTGCAAAATAAGCAAATGCTTAACAAAACTGGTAAGTGCAGCACGTGGTGAAAACCAGTGGTAGCTCCCCAGCCTTGGGTGTAGCGGAGTCGCCTTTTGCCAGTGCAGCTGTTCTCCCTCTTATGTGGTTGAATGAGGGTCGGAGAAATAGGATCTGCCCTTCCCAGTAAAATTGCACTGAAGGAGCGTGTTGGCTGATTCATTGCTTTACCCCACCTCTCCGGTTGCACAGGGAAGTCTACTGGTGGATGCACATGCAGAGGTTTGCTTCCTGGTGGCTGTTAGGATGCTCAAACAGCTCCTGCTGCTGGTGGTGCTGTTCTTGGTCCCTCCTGAAGCTGCTGCAATTCCCAGAGCAGTCTCTTACTCCACTATCTCCTTTCTTGCCCACTTCACTGTCACAGCTACAATTCAGGGTGCTGGCTCAGCTTGCGTTCAAAGTCATCATTTGTTTTCTGTAGCAGCAGGTCTCTAGCCTTTTTTCTTTTTCTGTGCTGATTTTGGGCTCTCGCCACCCTCAGTCCAGCACAGACTGACAGTCTCAGAAAGACTGTGGGGAAAAAAGAAGTGTGCTCTTTCTTGTACACCGAGAAAGAGGTTTCTTGCCTTTAATGCTTCATGTCACAGTAAGGCCACAAGTTTGATACTTTTATCTACTTGGTATGCCTTTATTTCATCTCTCCACATTCTCCTTCTCAAAGAGGGAGAAGAGACTGAAATGAATCAGTGATAACTGCAGCCGTTCCTGCTGAAGCAGCCATAATACTGTACACCTCCGAGTACCTGACCACTTATCACTATCAAGCTTCTGCAGTTTAAGGGTACAAAGTAGGAACAAGCTAGTTTGGATGTTTTTTTTCCTTCTGTTTACAATACAATAATGTGGTGGTTAGTTCACAGAAGTACAGGGATAGTTCATGAATACTTTACCAAAAGTAAACTGAGATGTGCATTTGTGTCTTGTTAGTTACTCTGTGGTAGCTGCTTGTGTACGTGCTGTCACCTTTTTGCTCTTAAATTCACTGTGAAGCAGGCTGTCTTGCACCAACTGTGGGCTAAGACCGTGCAAGGGAGCATCAGAGATGGTAAACTTGGGCATGGAATTACATTGCAATAACTGTATGGGTAGCCTTAAAGATGGATCGTGTCTGATCATTTGTGTCCCTTGCAGTCCTGAGCTATGGTCTGCAAGGCTTCCCTGCTCTGGTGCTTTGCCAAGGTGGACTTGAATGTTTCAAGCAATAGAGCTCTGACCATTTGCTGTGATGGATTCTCTCCATCCTGATGCATGCTGGTGTTCACATGTTTTCCCTTTCAAGGGAAAAGGTGATTTCTGTCGCTGCTTTGGTAGAGGTGTGTCAGTATTGGCACTGGCATGGCTTAGCCTGTATTGTTTCGTTGGGTGGGGTGGGGGAAAGGGGAGAGGAGATATAACTGGGTAATTGGATTCAGGGATGATTGTGCTGCTGTGGTAGGTTTTACTGGATGAAGCAGCTTGTTGCGATAGGTGTTGGTTTCAGCTTCTCTCTGCAGGTGTGACTTGGCTAGATAAGGATGGTCTATCACGTTGATGATTTCATTGTTTGATTTGGCTGGACTGGGTGGAGAATGTAGCTGCATTGTTTGGGACAAGCTTTGTAGTTTGGTTTTGTTGAAGTGGATTACATGGCACTGCATTGCTACATTATTAAGGTGAAGCTGCAGTAGATAATAGTTGGAGGATGTTGGAGGGAAGAGAATATGCACAGGGTTTCACAATGCGTAACTAATTGAGCCTCACAACAGCTCCTGTGTTCCTGTTGGGAGATCTGGTCAGCAGAATGCATGGGGATTACACAGAAAACCTCTGGTAGTGATTTCAGTTTGCAGTCGTACTTTAACTGCAAGGCTGTCCATGCTGTGTAAATAGCTGAGAGTGCTCTGAGAGACCACGCTGGCCCCAACAGTGTGAATGTTGTCTGGATTCATACTGTTCTTGCAGCCTCTCCAATTTTCACAGTGGGTGAGGGAGAAGCTAGCAGGTAGCTGCTCTGTTTTCTTTACTGACCTCAAATTTACCATTAAGTCATTCCTCAGAGTCTGTGTTTGCTTGTATTACTGAGCTTTCAGGCACTTAAACTTGCTTTAACATGTGAGTGAACATTAATTGATACAGGGTTGTCTCCATTACTGAAAGTATGGCTGATCCATTCTTGGACCGTGAACTCTTTTGGTTTTATAGGAAATTACTATAGTGCATGGTTGGGCTAAGCCCTCTATCTTGAGCAAACTTGCAGTATGTCTTACTTAGGAAGGTTTGCAGTTGGATTCCCTTCTCCCTGTAGTGTAGCACAATGATGTGAAGTAGGAGCTGCCAGAACAGTAGATAGTGCTTCTTCCTTCTAAAACCTGTCTGGTTTTCCCCTAGATGTGATTGCCTGGCTTTACCTGATGCTTGATGTTTTTATTTATACATTGTCTGGCTGTGGAGGAGGTTGTATATACGAAGCGCAGGGGTTTGGCAGAAGTTGCTGGGCATATAGTGAGGGGAAGGTGAGCCTTTGAAGAGAGATGGGTGCAGAGAAGGGGAAGTTACATGTGCCAGCTTCTCTAAGCACAGATGAGCTCATGGGAATCCAGCTAGCTCAAATGTGGGAGTGCTAAAGCAGGTCTGACCTATTTCCCCTCCCTGTGCAGCATGCATCTTCAGACTCTTCCAGTCTGATGGTGGCTGTTTCGGTGGTTGCAAATCTTGCCAGTCTGAGCAGAGGCTTCCCCTTGTCAGTGGTTCAGAGCAAATTTTGATTCCTCTGCTTCTGTGGCTGGATGCATGGGAGGGATGCACAGCTTGGCTGTGCGTTCTTGTTGGTGAAACTCTTCCTCTCTCTTCTTTTTCCAGGTGATCTTTTCTTGTGAGACGAGTGGTTCGCAACTCATGGCCTCCACAATGAGTACTGCCGTGTCGTGACACCAGGGGTCTTGGTAAGCTACTTGTTGGAAAAGCGAGGACCTATCATGTCTCCACATAGGCAGGTCCATCTCTTTTGTCTCTGCAGTTGAGGTTTGAAGTAATTTTAAGCCATCTAAATTGTAAGCTGCAACCAAGTGGGGTGAGGTGACTTTTCACCTGTTCTCACCTCCTCCTTTGAGCTCGCAGTGGCACTGATGTGGTTACATGATCAATCAGATCAGGGGACTAATCCAGCTGAATAGAGATTTCTGTTGTTTCCCTTGGGTTAGTTCCCATTCAGCTCTTTCCCTGATGTGGTGAGGAGAGAGGTGTTGAGAAGGAGTAGCCAGTTGAACCATCGCTTTTCCCTGCAGCCGTTGCCTGGCATACCTTAAAGCAATTCTGAAAATACAGCATTGTATTTAGCTTGCCAAAATATCTTGAAAAGTGGCTTGACCATTCACTGTCAGTGACCCTACCTCTAATTTTAGAGCGATGATAAATGCTTTGCTATGGCAGGCAGACTCCAGCTGCAAAAATACATTTCTCTAGAGCTTTTCCATTATTGAACCCTAGATTCCCAGACATACATATGTTAGAAGTGCATTTAGAGAAATCATGAGGCATTCCATTTCACATTATAAAAGATGGTACATTCCCAGTGTGCAGAAATGAGAAGCGGAGGAAGTTGAGTTGCTGTTGTTCCACCAGTGAATATATTGATGTATCCTTTGTAGCTGTCTCTGGTAAGAAGAAATTTAAACTGAGGTTGGAAAATACAGTTCCCTTGCAAAGCACATCAATTCTAGTAGATGGAAGATATGTGTATATAGGATGATTAAAAAAGTAGGCTTAAACATTGGAGGTTCCCTTCCCCTTTCCCGTGAAGTACTTGAAAGTTCGGTGATGTCAGAAATATTGTGCAGCCAATGCGATCCTGATTCTGTTCATGTTTTCTCATTGTACTGTGCAAGACTGGGAGTCTGAGAAAATTCTCATAATAAAAGGTAACATGATAATGCATAAATATCAGAAATAGAAAAGCAGCGGGTGAAACAACTAGAATACTTAAGTTTATCACACAGGCATCTACATCCTGCTTTTAGTATTAAGCTCTGCTCGCTTTAATGCTATTCTTCCTTTTTTCTTTTTTACCTGAAATCCACTGTATTTTCAGTCATACCTTCACCTTAAGTGAGGACCCCAAAGTATCACCAAGTTCCAATGACTTTTACAGACTTTTGAAAAGTGGAGTTGGGTGCTGTTCACAATGTTATGGTTTTGTTGTCAAAACAGATATAGGAGCCAAATTTGCATGCAAAGATGGTACAATTTAGATACTTGTGAAGATGTTCTATCTTGTCTTTAGTGTATCTGTACAGCACCAGCTCCAGTTACAGCATGATAGTAGTAACATTAGTAATACAGTAACTCCAACATTGTTCTCAAAATCAGTGAGATAGCCAGCTGATAGCCCCAGAGAGGCATGTGGATCCTGTGGAGTGTGTGGCTCAGAATGGAGTTCATCTGATTGTGCCTAATAGGAGGCATTGAAAATGAGACCTTTATTGCAGAAACTTTGCCCACATTAATGGGTTTGTGCAGCACAGTGGAGATGACAGTAGGGAGCAGGATGATTTCTCTGGCTCATGAAGGAGCTGTGGTAGAGAGGAGAGTTTGGAGATGATGCAGAGCTTATGGAACAACTGCAGTATGGAGCACTATCACATTAAAGTGCAGCAGTACAAAGTCACTAGAAAGTGTAATGGCACAATCTCACAAGATAAATTTGGGGAACTGGAAAACCGCGGTGCTCAATATTACATGTTACTGATAACTCTCCTTGGCCAGAGATGGTCATATAGTACCCATGTTTCTTAATCATCTGATGTTAGCATATAAGCAAACCAATTTTTGTTTTCTAAATGCAATTTGAACAGTAGTTTCTTCATAAAGTTCAAGACACTCCCAGTGTTTTGATTTATTTTATTTCATTTGATATATGCAGGAAGAACTGCTGCTTTGGTGCTGAGAAGGAATACCGGGAATATTTACATTTGAATAATGTTTAACTAGCAATGCTTAATACATTAACAATAAATCTTGGTTAGATTCTAAATTAAGTGGATTTGCATCTGAGCAGGTGAGATGAACAGGAGAGATTTTGTTGAAACATAAACAAGACAGAAATTTGTTCCAAAATAATTTAGCCCAAAGGACATAAACAGTAATGTTCAATAGTTTCCTCCTCCAGAAACAGTTTTATGTGCCTTATTGCCTGCATCATGCATATTGTTTCTTAGAAAGAAGCTGCAAAAGTGTTTTTTTTTTTTTTTCCCTCTTTTTTAAAGCCTCAATAGTCTCTATTTGTGTTGCTGAGTAAATTCAGAGGGATAGTTCTCTAGTGATCTCTTGGCCTTTCTAATAGATAAAACGAGTGACTAACCTCTGGTATTTTCAGAGTAATCACAGCATAGCTCGTTGCTTACAGGTGGTCAGGAAGGCATTTTATTTTCCTCCCTTTGTGCAACCCTTAGCACACATCATTGAACATATGTCTAGTTATATTGGACCAAGGAGACAGAAAAGATTTGAGCAGAGTTTATGTTCTTCGGAAATATCAGATTACGGCCATTCACAGGGGAATTCTGGATACCTAAGTCATGTTGGGGATTTGTAATTTTGGCTTCCTGCTGACTTGCTGTGAGTGTCTTCAAGCTGAGCACAGATGCAGAATCAAAGTGTCCAGATACGAGTTGCTTCCCTGTTTTGTTGACTCCAGAGTAATTTGTTTTGGATGAAGGGAAGATGGCCTCACTGCCTGTAAACTGAATGGCCAGCCAGGGTTGCCTCTGATTTGAAATACACAGCTGTACTGTGTACATCAGAAAGCTCTTTTCCTGTATCTTCTCAGTAATGGGGGGAGAATAGCCATTTACTACTTAACACCAGACACACCTGCCTGGGAAGTTCCTCACTGGTTTTCTGTTCTCTTCTTGTGGGGTGGTTTTAACAGTGTGCCCTGGAGATGCGAGACTTCCCCTGGGCAGCAGGAGGCACACGACTAGAGAATGCTGGAGCTGCAGGAGGGAAGCGCCCAGTGCAAAACCAGAGAGGAGCAAAGAGAAAAAAGGCAAGCAGACAGCCAGCATTGAGAGAAGCGGGTGGCAGAAAGTGCTTCGACGCTGCCTCTGGCAGCACACTCCCCAGAGGAACTTGACGAGAGCCCATCTGCGTGCGTGTGAGACTGTGAGCTCAGGATTTCTGTCAATGCATTCCAGTAACCCCAAAGTGAGGAACTCCCCATCAGGCAACACACAGAGGTAAGGAGAAGATCTTGCAGTCAGTTGCTCTGGATTGGTGCATGATGCTGTCCCTGTTCTGCTGCAGTATTAGCCAAGGACTGGTGCATGTGACTTACTGGTCTTCCTTTGTGCTCCCATCAGACCCGCTGAGTACCTGAGCACTGGCTGGACAGTGCTGATGAGCCTCCGTGTTTGTTAGGCTTAGGATGAGCTGAAAGCTGTAAATGCGTGAGGTGTGGATTCTCCATTCCTCACGCCCTCCTCCCTCCCATCAGGTGTCTGAATAGGCTGTAGGAGAGTAAACATGCTGTTTCTATCTTGTTTGGTTGGTTGTTTTTTTTTTTCCTTCCCCCTCTTGTAATTATCTTTTTTCCTGAGGGGTAGTTGGGCAGCAGAAGGTCTCTCTGTCTGTACTTACACACAGAATGCTTCCTCGGTATTACTGGCATAAACAGCCTGGAGAACTGATCGGCTGTGCACCGAGATCCTCTGCATCATTCACCTGCCAGTGCAGCAGGTCAGCATCTCTCCTCTGCTAATTTGGAAGGGGAAAAATATGGAAGCAAAGCAGCGTCCAGGGACTTACAATGGTCTGATTGACAGCATTCTTGAGTTTGATTAGTTACTCCTAGAGGTCATCTGGAGCTTAAGAGTAATTCAGAGGGAATGCCTCTGAGTCAGATATCTGTCCAAGGGAGGAAATGGCTTGTGCAAGTCCCACAGTGATGAAGCTAGCAAGTGCTGCCTGTTGGAAGTAGTAGTGATGATGGGAAAACACAATGCAGAAGATCCGATAGCAATGGAGAAACAGGGTGAGGAGGGAGGGGTGGCTAATACAACTGTAAAACCCAGAGAAGCAAAATATTTTTAGGATGCAATTTGCTGAATGGAAGAGGGAAGGAAAGACTGAATCTCCTTTGGCAAATTAAAGAAGCTTCATCTGCCCCATTTTGCAGGAGTGTGCAGGGAGATGGTATCCTTTTCTTTCCTTATTCGGAGGCAGGTTGTAGCTGGTTTAATTGTTTTCACGGTCAGAGGTTTGTGTTTTCCTGGCAGCTCGCCCCAATGTATGATGAATGCTGCAGTAATGCTGGGTTTTCCTTGTGCTCCCTGTAGAACTGGATAGGGAGGTGCAAGGGAGGGGGTGGGGGGTCTGCTCTGATCAGAGCTGTAGCCTATAGTTGGGGTCCAGGAGAGTGGTGAGGTGAACTTTATTGTGCCTTGTTTGTTTACTCTGAGCTGGTCTCGGTGTGAGGCGCTTCTCTGTGCACATAGAAACCGTTGTCTTTATTGACAGAAGCACCAGAGGTAGGTCCTCATGTGACAGCAGTTCCTGGGATCTGGCAGGTCTCTAGCTTGCCCTGGTGCCTTCTTGAGCAATGAGATCCAATCTTGAATAATAACCCTTCCAGGGCATGTTCAAAAAAGCACCTGTGTGACTCTAAGCTTGTAGGCACTTCTTATTTGTCAGCTATTGTCTTAGCTTGCAAAGGTGGCAGTGGTTGTTTCTGCTTCTCTCTAATCTGTTCCTACAGGGTTGAATGAATCAATGGTGTGATTTGTCACTTGTTTTTTTCTTTTCCTTTTTTTGCTCTGTCCCCAGTAGCCCCAAATCAAAGCAGGAGGTGATGGTCCGTCCCCCTACAGTGATGTCCCCATCTGGCAACCCCCAGCTGGATTCCAAATTTTCCAACCAGGGCAAACAAGGGGGCTCCACCAGCCAATCCCAGCCCTCTCCCTGTGACCCCAAAAGTGGAGGTCACGCCCCCAAAGTGCTCCCTGGCCCAGGTGGGAGCATGGGGCTGAAGAATGGGGCTGGAAATGGTGCCAAGGGGAAGGGGAAGAGAGAGAGGAGCATTTCGGCAGACTCCTTTGAACAGAGGGAAGCTGGGACTCCTAATGATGACCCCGAAATCAAAGGTATGTTTGCTGGGATTCGTACACAAGTGCAGACAATTAGGCTGAGTCCTCTGTGAGAGGGAGAATTGCTATGCAAGTGTTAGCGAAACATTTATTTGTCTGGGGTTCTGGTAAGTTCTAGCCAACGAAGTCTAAAGGTCTTGAGAGCAGGCAAAGAGGTGAGGTTGTCATAGTTGGCATCGATAAATGTCCTGTTCATGCTCAGGAACAGAAAGTGCAGACCTGACTCTGGTGGGAAAGTTCCTTTGTAACTCTGAAACTCCCCCAGAGGATTTGAAAGTACAAATGCAACCTGTTGGTTTCTTTCTGGCCTTTGGCCTTTCAGGAACTGCTCTGTTGTAACTGGGGTTTTGAACAATATGCAAGCTTGTTTTGTCAACACAGATACATAACCCATAGCACCTTGACTGGTAACACAAGCCAGAGAATTGGGATTTCTCTGTTCTGTTTCTGGCTCCAACATTGCTTCTGTGAGACAATGCAAAAACAGACTAGATGTGCAGTTGTCCATCTTTCCTTTGTTGTCCTTTGCTAGGTCACCTAGCTAAGGTGGCTGAAGGAAAAAAAAAAACAAACCCCAAACCTAAAGTTTTGCAGAGTGGTCTCCTTGGGTGCAGTGACACTTATATTTGTTCATTTTAATGTGTAGTTTTCCTGTTATTCTCTGCGGCCACTGGAGAATTCAAAGGGATCAGCTCTGGGAAATGCCACTTGCCTTGGAAAGGGACAAGATGAGCTTTCTCTCAGTGGTGCCTGAAGGGCAGCATGGTGTTAGAGGGAAGATGCGTGGTATAACAGAAGAATTGCCTTTAGTGGTGCTTGAGGGAGAAGCATGAAATTTCAGAGGAGGAAAAGCTCTGATCCAGAAATGGTTTCCAAAGAGCTCCCAAGGTAGTGATTCCCCTCTTTTCGTCTTTCTCCCCTTCTAGACTGCAATTCCGCTGATCATGTGAAGTCCCAGGAGTCTCAGCACGCACCACACTCCATGACTCCTTCAAATGCTTCAGCCCCAAGGTCTTCCACACCTTCCCATGGCCTGACTGCCACTTTGGAGCCGGCAAGTGGGCAGAAGACTCCATCCAAAGTGGTTTACGTCTTTTCTACTGAGATGGCCAACAAGTAAGTAGGTAGATGCCTGAATGTCTTCAGGGACTGGGGCCTATATATTGGTGCTCCCTTTTTAAGAAGTTCTCATGTGCGTTTTCTCCATCAAGTACGTTCTTGTAGCAAAATGTTATTATTTGTTTTGGTGATGCTGAAGGGGCTGGAGTGGAGAATGTCTTGCTACCTCTTGCCCTCTGAGAAGTGGTTGTTTATTCCTCCGAGGTGTAGGGGTTTTTGGCAAACGCTGGTAGATATTGTTTTGCAATCCATGCAGTGAGTAGCAGCCAGCATGGCTTAAACTGAGACGTGAACCCTGAATGCTGATGAGTTTGTAGATGTAAGCATTTTTCTTTTGCTACTCATCTAAAGTGAAATATGTGTGGTTAGAGCCTTTCTCCCTTCTGCCAGCTGAAGGATAGAAGGGAGGGCAGTTAAGAAAAATTGATTCTTAGCTTCAACTGGATATGTGTGTGTGTCTGTCTGTCTCTGCAGGGCTGCAGAAGCTGTGCTGAAGGGACAGGTGGAAACCATCGTGTCCTTTCATATCCAGAACATCTCAAACAGCAAGGCGGAACGAAACACTGTACCCTTGGTAGGGAATACCTGCATGTGTGTGGGAAGGGAAATGGTAAATGTGCTTGTGTGTGTGATTCAGAGAGATGGATGATTATTTACACACTGAAGTAAGGCTTAGGGTAGAAAAGAGAGATACAGCAGTTGTCCTAGCCTTCTGCAAATATGTCTTGATTCATTCAAAGAACAGCTTGAGTCTTGCAGTATTTTTGGTAGTATATTTCTGACCCGTTGTTCATGCAGAGCTAGCACAGAAGCAAGGGGTACCTGCTGTAATACTTGAGCAAAATAGGTTTCTGCATGGCCAAGATGCTGCACTGTAATCACTGCACGAAGGCTACCCTTCCTTGCAAAGTGTGGGCTGGTGGTGTTGGGACAGGACATTTTGTTTGCACTGTTGCTTATGTGACATGGCTGTAAGAAGAACAAGTGACAGCACGTGGCTTTCTCTTGCAGAACCCCCAGATCACTGCACTTCGGACTGAACCTAAGCCCCTGCCGCAGCCGCAGCCCCCCACCGCCCAGGACCAGAACCCTCCCCAGAACGCCAAAATGCAGCCGACTCCACCTGTGTCAGCACCGGTATCCAAATCCACTGGCCCCCCATGTCCTATAGATCAGGACAGTCCCAGTGTGGAAAGCAAAGTGATGTCTGTGGGCAGCCCTGCCAACTCTACCCCGTTGCAGACAGAAGGATTTGGGCAGAGTACGACCCCCAATAATCGAGCAGTTAGCCCAGTTTCCCAAGGTAGCAATAGCTCTGCTGCAGACCCCAAAGGTCCTCCCCAGCAGGTGTCTGGTGGGGACCCATCCAGTTTGGGTGAGAATCCAGATGGACTGTCACAGGAGCAGCTGGAGCATCGAGAGCGCTCGTTGCAGACCCTGAGAGACATACAGCGGATGCTCTTTCCTGATGAGAAGGAGTTTGCGGGAGGGCAAAGTGGGGGGCCACCCCCAAATGCTGGGGTGCTGGATGGTCCCCAAAAGAAACCTGAAGGGCCGATACAGGCCATGATGGCTCAATCCCAAAGTTTAGGCAAAGGGTCAGGGTCTCGGACAGATGGAGGGGCTCCGTTTGGCCCTCAAGGACACAGGGACATGCCTTTTTCCCCAGATGAAATGGGGCCACCACCAATGAACTCCCAGTCAGGACCCATAGGCCCAGACCACCTGGACCACATGACTCCTGAGCAGGTGGCCTGGCTCAAGCTGCAGCAGGAGTTTTATGAGGAGAAGAGAAGAAAGCAAGAGCAAGTGGTTGTGCAGCAGTGTTCCCTGCAGGATATGATGGTCCATCAGCACGGGCCTCGTGGGGTGGTCCGAGGCCCTCCCCCTCCCTACCAGATGACCCCTGGGGAGGGCTGGGGGCCTGGGGGTCCAGAGCCCTTCCCTGAAGGCATGAACATGTCTCACTCTCTGCCCCCCAGGGGCATGGCCCCTCATCCCAACGTACCTGGGAGCCAGATGCGCCTGCCTGGTTTTGCAGGAATGATGAACCCTGACATGGAGGGCCCCAGTGTCCCGAATCCCGCCTCCCGGCCTGGGCTTTCGGGAGTTAGTTGGCCGGATGACGTGCCAAAAATCCCAGATGGCCGAAACTTCCCTCCTGGCCAGGGTGTCTTCAGCGGCCCTGGCCGAGGGGAGCGGTTCCCCAATCCGCAGGGGCTGCCCGAAGAGCTTTATCAGCAGCAGCTGGCTGAGAAACAGATGGGCCTCCCTCCCGGCCTGAACATGGAAGGTATCAGGCCTGGAATGGAGATAAACAGAATGATGCCCTCCCAGAGGCACATGGAACCTGGGAACAACCCCATCTTCCCTCGCATGCCAGTGGAAGGGCCAATGAGCCCCTCCAGGGGCGACTTCCCAAAAGGAATACCCCCACAAATGGCATCTAGCAGGGAGCTGGAGTTCGGGATGGGCCCTGGCAGCATGAAGGGGGACATGGGCATGAATGTCAGCATGGGCTCCAACCCACCCCTGGTCCCTCAGAAGCTGAGGGAGGCAGGAGTCGGGCCAGAAGAGATGATGAAACTGCGCCCCGGCGTCTCAGAGATGCTCTCCTCTCAGCAGAAAATGGTGCCGCTGCCGTTTGGGGAGCACCCGCAGCAGGAGTATGGCATGGGTCCCAGGCCTTTCCTTCCCATGTCTCAGGGCCCAGGAGTTGGTCTCCGAAATCTCAGAGAACAGATTGGGCCTGACCAAAGGACTAACAACCGGCTCAGCCACATGCCGCCACTACCTCTCAATCCCACCAGTAACCCTAATAGCCTCAACACTGCTCCCCCTGCGCAGCGCAGCCTTGGCCGCAAGCCCTTGGATATCTCTGCAGCCGGTCAGGTGCATTCGCCAGGAATCAACCCCCTGAAGTCCCCCACGATGCGCCAGGTCCAGTCTCCCATGATGGGGTCTCCCTCGGGGAACCTCAAGTCCCCTCAGACGCCCTCCCAGCTGGCAGGAATGCTTGCGGGCCCCACTGCCGCAGCTGCTGCTGCCTCCATTAAGTCCCCTCCTGTCTTGGGGTCTGCTGCTGCTTCTCCTGTCCACCTCAAGTCTCCGTCTCTCCCTGCACCTTCTCCCGGATGGACTTCATCTCCAAAGCCTCCTTTGCAGAGCCCTGGGATTCCCCCGAACCACAAGGCGTCTCTCACCATGTCTTCTCCAGCCATGCTGGGGAATGTTGAGTCGGGTGAGTGCCGCCTCTGCTAGCTGGATTTGGCTCTTCGGTTCATGTCTGGTTACCCCGAGATGTGCAGCCAGGGGAGGGAGGTGGTTTCTTGCAGGGTGGCAGGGGCTAGATGGCGCTTTGCCTGTTTGAGGGGGGCCGTGCCGAGGGTCTGGTGGGTGGCTACGTGGGTGGAGTGCAAGCACTTTTCCTCCTCCTGTTGTATTTGTGGGTTTGCACCATGTCTCCCTTGTGTCGAGGTGAAAGCTGGTCACGCAGAGGACATGAAGGTGAAAGAGTGGGCTCAAGGGGTGTGAAAAGATGCGGGCTGTTGATGGGAGAAATCTTTGCTTGGCGGGGTTTTTGGCTGTTCTGCCATAGCTCCTGGTGATTGTAGCTTTGTGGAGAGGATCTGCTGATGTTATGAAAATGATTTGGGATAAAAGGCTCCTACAAAGACATGCTGAGCATAGTTAGCCACTCGTATATCTAGGTATGGTTAGTGCTTTCTAGGTTTACCACCACAGACAGGGAGATGTGCTACCATTTGTTCAGCCTTTAACCATTTTAGTGAGAGCTCAACACCACCGTATGTAGCCTTTGGTAGCATGCTGGAGCTGTGCCGTGCCTGGGACCTTGTGGTGAAGGTACTGGCACTACCCTGTCTGCTCCTGAACGTCTGCGGGCTGCAGCGTGTCTCTGCCCTCACCTTCCCGCTCCCAAACCCTCCCGGAGCTCGCCCCCCAGCGCACATTCTCCCCTTCATCCCTGCTCCCAGCACCGCAGCTCTGGGTGGCCTTCGAGCCCGGGAAGGTCTCCTGGCCGGGAGATGCCGGGAGCGGAGCCGCTTGCCCACGTTGCCCTCTAGTGCTGCTGCGGGTAATGGCGTGGCGGTGGCCAGGACCTGCCTGCTGGGGCACCGGCAGCGGCGGTGGCAGGGAGGGTAACCCACCGCAGTAGCTGTGGGGATTGCTGGCCAAGTCTCTGTGCTCGGGAGGGGAGTGTGGATGTTAGTGTCCGTCGTGGCTGCTGAGGCTGTGCTCGGTGTGAGCCCAAGCGCCTGCAAGTCACAACCAAGTGCTTTAGTCCATGGCTAACTGTGCTTAACGAATGCTTCTATCTGCAGCTCTTCCAAAGCATAAATGTTATGGCATGGCAGGATTTTTGTATTCTCTATTTGCCTTTCCTTTTTCAGGGAGGTGGAGCTGAGGAATGTGCAGTGAATTTCCAGTGATAGTACAACTTAAGTTTAGCTTCTTTCACGTGTAGTCTGGGTGATGTGAAATTCATCGGTGGCAAACAAAGACTGGAAGTGCAGTTAAGATACTTCTAGTTTTGGGAGAGCGAAGGATGATGTTAAGCTAATAGGTGCAGAGAACACTTCTTTAACTGGAATGAGCTGTAAATATGTGTATGTGAAACCTGAAATGAAACATAAACAGGGAGTTTTACTTGTAGCTGCTGATGGAGCTTGTCAGAAATTTGCTCACGTGTCTCAGCATAGTATGCGCTGCAGCTCTTGTTGTGCTGCCTACATCTTTTGTGCTTGTTTGATGCTTCCTAAAGCAAAAGGGAAAGGAGTTACAGCTGACATTTGATGGGTGCAGGAACAGTTAATTGACGATAGAGTTTGTTTTTTATGGCTCGACCTGGTATCTAAGTCTGTCTTCAGTGTGTGGAAGTTGAATAGTAGGATTTTCAGATTTCCCTGTTAATTCTTCAAGTGGATTTGTAGATGCTCAAGATAGTTCCAGTAGAAGTGCAGAATCCAGGATAACAAATGTTAACCATCTTGACTGATAGGCTTATTTTTCTGGCTACCTTTCACAGGCATTGACTGCATTAGTCAGATGGTCCCTTGCAATAAGAAGGATTTCTAGTTTTTGTGATTTCTAGGAGAAAAGGGTGTTATTTAAGGAAAAAATGGTAAGAAGGAAAAAAATTAAAGTCTTTTTCTTTCTCTCTTTTTCTTTTCTTTTTTTCCTAAGGTGGTCCACCTCCTTCCACAGTCAGCCAGTCTGCTCCTGTGACTCTTCCTGGAAATCTTCCCTCTAGCAGTCCTTATACAATGCCCCCAGAGCCAACCCTCTCGCAGAATCCCCTCTCCATTATGATGTCCAGGATGTCCAAATTTGCCATGCCCAGCTCTACACCGCTCTATCATGATGCCATCAAAACTGTGGCCAGCTCAGATGATGACTCCCCTCCAGCACGCTCCCCAAACTTGCCACCTATGAACAGTGTACCAGGTAAGAAAGTCAAAAGAAACATAAGCTCAAGCTATCAGGCAATACAGTGAGGGTGACTTTTGTGGAAGCTTCATGAAATGAAGATGGTGAGAGGAAAAAAACCCTTGAAGAATATATAGCCATGGGTTGTTTTTGAGGAAGGCATTTGCAATTCTCTGAAAGGGAGAGATGGAAGTTCTCCTTGCAACCAGTTCTTCACAAAAGCGTCTTCACAAAGCGTCTAATCTGGAAAATCCTTATGTATGGGAAGGATTTCCACTCAGGCAGACTGGAATTACTTGTGTGAGTCAGGGCTGCTCATGGGAATAAGGGTCAGACCTACAACGTATTATCCAGATGAAACTGTTCTTCCCCTGTCTTAAGGCAATGTTATAGAAGCTTTGCAGGTTTTGGGTTGTTTTTTTTGTTGTTGTTGTCTAGAGAGTTAACNTTTTTTTTTTTTTTTTTTTTTTTTTTTTACACTAAATCATCTGGTCTTTTTCTGGGTTTTGTGGATTGCCTTTATTACACAAGAGAGTGTTAGAGCGCTTTCTCAAAACATATATCTTGTCATATAGGGAATGTGTCATGGCAGGTGACCTCAGCCATGGGCTGAGGGAAACTAGGACTGAGGTAGGGTCCTGGTCCCTACCTGAGAGAGTTAAAGGAAAAGTAAAATAAAACATTGTCCTTTTGGGCTGTCCTGTGGGTGAGCATGTTTATATGAGAAATGCAATCCCTGCTGATAGCTTAATGTTTGCGAGTATGCATTTAATGCAAAAGTAGGCTGCAGCTCCTCCACCCAATTGAATTAACATGGTTGAAAGAGAGTGTGAGTGGATGTTTCATGAGAGCAGCAACTGGTAATGAATTCTTGATGAGTTTACCTGTAGCTTTGCTGTCTGCTTCATGCAGTAATGATCAGAGTGGCTGAATATACCTGGGGAAGCTGACTAATTGAATAAGTTAATGATGATAGCTCATTAACCTCACTGATTGCCGCTTCCTAGTCTTACGAGGGTTACCTGATTCATGACTTCTTGAATTTTGAAAGGAGATTCAGTCACCTCCCAGTGGACAAGTGTACATATGTTCATAATCTGTCACAGACATGTTTCTTACTGCCTGCATCATCTAGACTGCCAGGGAAGCAGTAAAGGTATGGGTTGGATTGAGATCCTACTTACAGAGCAGGCTTTAGTCACTTTTTGACAGGACAGTGACAAGCTTAGGGAGGCTACTGTGCGTGTGGCATTGAATTTTCTGGTTAAAATAACATTTTCCAGAGCCACTACTGATGCTTTTTACTAGCAGTAATTTTTGTGTGTGTGTAAGTGTGGATTTGGTAACCTTGCAGAAAGCTCTCTGATAGCTTTGACTATTACTGGCTGTTATCTAAATGTGATTCCTTATTTCTTCCCCAGGAATGGGCATTAATTCTCAGAATCCTCGAATTTCAGGTCCAAACCCAGTGGGTCCAATGCCAACCCTTAGCCCAATGGGAATGACCCAGCCTCTTTCCCATAACAACCAGATGCCCTCTCCAAATGCGATGGGACCCAATATACCTCCTCATGGGGTCCCTGTGGGACCTGGCCTGATGTCACACAATCCGATGATGGGGCATGGTTCCCAGGAGTCTCCAATGGTACCTCAAGGACGCCTGGGCTTCCCACAGGGGTTCCCTCCTGTACAGTCCCCTCCACAGCAGGTGCCATTTCCACACAATGGGCCCAGCGGTGGACAAGGCAACTTCCCAGCGGGAATGGGCTTCCATGGAGAAGGACCTCTGGGGCGTCCTACCAACCTGCCCCAAAGTTCGACAGATCCAGCACTTTGCAAGACTGGAGGCCCTGGCGGTCCAGACTCCTTCACTGTTCTTGGAAACAATATGCCTTCGGTTTTCACCGATCCAGAGCTGCAGGAGGTGATCCGTCCTGGAGCCACGGGAATACCCGAGTTTGACCTGTCCAGGATTATCCCGTCGGAGAAGCCTAGCCAGACACTACAGTATTTCCCTCGTGGGGAGGTGCCAGGCCGCAAGCAGCCGCAGGGTCCTGGGCCTGGGTTCTCCCACATGCAGGGGATGATAGGAGAGCAGACCCCGAGGATGGGACTAACGTTGCCTGGCATGGGGGGCCCCGGGCCAGTGGGAACTCCGGATATCCCTCTTGGGACCGCTCCATCCATGCCAGGTCACAACCCAATGAGACCGCCTGCCTTCCTGCAGCAAGGCATGATGGGGCCGCACCACCGCATGATGTCACCAGCACAAACGGCGATGCCTGGCCAGCCCGCGCTAATGAGTAACCCTGTGGCCGCCGTGGGCATGATCCCAGGCAAGGACCGAGCCCCCGCGGGGCTGTACAGCCACCCGGGCCCTGTAGGGTCACCTGGTATGATGATGTCAATGCAGGGCATGATGGGACCCCAACAAAACATCATGATTCCCCCCCAGATGAGGCCCCGAGGTATGGCTGCTGACGTTGGCATGGGAGGATTTAGCCAAGGCCCTGGAAACCCAGGGAACATGATGTTTTAAGCTGCTACCATAAGACTGGATGTTCTGATCCTTGTCAAGATGAGATTCCAAGTCCTGAGGGCTTTTTTGGGAGCTTCAGGAGTACAGTTTGGCCATGCAATAGGTGAAAAGAGACCAGAGGACGCTTTGGGAAATCTCGAATGTATGGAATTACCTGAAAAAAAAAAATATTCATTTTAACAGGTTGTTTTTTTTTAAGATTTATTTTTTAAAAATTATTTTTGTGGACTTGGGTATCCCGTGACGGCACCTGCTTTGAGAATCTGTAGCTGTATTTTGAGAATTGCCATTTGTCACAAGTTGCACCATTCTCTGTATGTTTACGTCCTTCGGACTGGCTTCTCCCAGGACTCTCGGTTATCTTTGGGGTTTTTTGTGTACTGTACTATATTGTAAAAGGGATTTTAGCAGAGACTTTAGTCTTTGGGGTGAGAGGAGAATGGGATTCTAGGCTGTTTACTTTAGGTGGAGAATCCATCTTCAGAACTTCGGACTATTTTCCTTCAACTCCAATGTATAGAAAAACCAAACTACGACCTCAGAGCAGAGTATTAATGAAAAGCACAAAAAGGAACTTAAGTTCAGTGAGGGGAATCTTTTAAAAGAAATAAATAATAAGTTAAGGACATATTTTTCAAATTATGGCGTGCTGTCCAGCACCTTCTGTCTCTCCCTCCCACTCTTTATTAAATAGGCTTCTCTCTCTCTCCGTCCCCCTTCTGTCTCCTCCTATGGCAGCTGCAATACATTGTGTTATTTTGGGGAGTAAATCTAGGAGAGCCTCTCCTCACGTGGGGACTCCCCACTTCTAGGAAGGGGCTGGACTTGGACACTGTTACATTCTACAGTAGTCTCTCTCACTGTTTCCTATTCTCCTTTTCTTAGAAACCCCAAGTGATTTTATTAATGTGGGAGTGGAACAGACACTAAAAGTTATCCAGGATTTTTTTGTGGTTATTTTTTTTTCCTCCCCAGCGTAAAACGTTCTGTGTAACCTCCATTAAATTTGGTACAAAACCACTCGCCAGGGCTGTGGTGTCAGAAAAATAAAATATATTGTTTCTTACAAAAATGAACTGTCTTCTTTATCCAGTCCAGTTGTTTCTATGTACGTCAGCTGGCTGGCCAGATGACTGCTCTTCCTCATGATCACAGCCAGCACAGAGGCCAGGTGTGGTAAGCTTTGGCAGCTCCTGAAAGTCTGGTCTTCGTGCTCCCTGCAAGGCGAACTACTGTTTGCTTAATCCTGAAATGAATTTGTTTTTCCTTGGAGTGAGGTCTTATTTCAGAATGCCCCAGGAATGATAGTTACAGTCTTTCTTCCTCAATTTGTTGAGGGTCAAGGAATAGATGAAACCTGTTGTCTCTGTCACTTCCTCCCAGCAGGTGTTTGCAGCACGAGAAGGTGTGTGGTTTTGAGTTTTCCCTAAGCAGCAGTGTCTGCCTGCTGAGCGCCGGAGTCCAGTGCTGTGCGGGGCACTGTGGTTGTGTGTCCCCCTGGGGGCTTTGAATTGGGTAGGGTCTTGGATTGCACTCAGAGGCTGAGGTAGTGGGGAATGGGTGAACTTAAGTAACAAAGGTGAGAGAGAAATCATCAGCGAGCAGATTTTTATCAAGACAGCCCTGCTGGGTAAATTGTTGCTTTGCCGCAGTTCTCATCGATCGCTTCCTAATCCCCTGTCTTCTCAAACTTTCCTTTTGAGAGAATTTCAGCAAGCAGGTTTTATGGTTTTGTCTATGAGGAGTGAAAGGCTGGATGCTGAAACATGGATCATGGAAAAGAAACATGGAGAAGACCAGGAGGAGCCAGATGTGGATCTGTAGGGCAGGGTGTGGGCTCTGTCGCTGTCTGATCTCTGGTCCCCCAGCACTGTATATGGAGTGTGTTCTTCCTTCCACTTACTGTTACTTGAAATTATTTCAATAAGTAGTTTCCTCAAAGGGCTGGCTATTAATGTGAAACTTCACAGGGAGAATGAGTATCATTATGCTTATGTGTGAGTTTTTCAGAGTTAATTGATCCTTAACAGGTGGAAAAAGAATTGCTGTCGGTAGCCAGCTTACCAAAGTTTCATTGCTAGTGTTACAAAATGAGTGAAGCCATGCACCATTGGAGGCACGCAAGCCTTAGAGCCTTCTGTTGCCTGCTTCCAAATTCACCTTTGTGCTGTCATGCAAATTTACAATGATTTTGGGTGAGAATTACTCTTTTGACAAAGTGTAGGATGTATGTTGTGGTGCTTCCCTCTAACAAGACAAGCAGCGTGCCTGAAGCACAGGCTTGTCAAGATTTTAGAAAGAACTGACAATGACACAGTAAGTGTTATTTCTGTAGAGTGGAGTTACCTCTTCTTTAAATGGTTGCACAACTCCCTTTTGAGGACCTTGCATGGGAATTGTCACAGTGCAGCCTTTTTAAGTGTTGCTACTTCTGCCATGACTCCTCACTGATTTTACCATGTTGAACAAAGCAATCTTCCTGATCGACATAGAAATAACCTGGAGGGTTTGTTTGTTTGTTTTAACAGTCTTTCTCAGTGCCTGCTTTGCCTGTTGAGGTATTTTGAATAGCAAAGGATTTGAGATGACTGCAACTTATTCTAGAAGAATTAGTGTGGGGGATTCACTGTTTCAAAGCCACTTGACAGTCAAAGGATACATTTTACAAATGCTGGATAGTTAAAGTTCCTTCTGTGTTTGTCCGAGTTAAGATGCTGGTATTTGGCATCTTAATGAGATTTTTCCTACAGAAAATGCAGAAGACACGGATTCTCCTGAGTCCGCGTAGGTGCACTTCACCTCAGTCGTGTTGTCTGGTTTGCACAAGCTGATGGATAAGAGATACTAATGCCTTGGCTGGCTCTGGTCAGAAAAATGACTCGGCAGATGTAGACTGAGCTTCTTTGTGTTGCTCTGATTCTACTTCTCCCCTTTTTGCTTCACAAATGAAAAAGCTTTCTAGCTGCCAGCCTTGCAAATTCACCTTGGGATCTGTAAGTCAGACTCTGTTCTCTCCTGCTTATTTATAATCAATAGTAACTGTGACTCAGCTCTGGTAGTCATGGTGCAGTTGAATACGGAAAGTGGGGTTGCCATTTTTAGTTTTCTTCCCCTCCCCCTCCTCTTTTTTTTTTTTCTTTTTTCTTTTAAACTTTCAAATCATCCTCCACCTTTGTTTGAAAGAATGAAATAGACTTTATTCATACATGCTTGGCTGCTCTTCCTCTCTAGTAACATGGGAGGAAACAGTCTGCTGTTCAAATTATCTCATCCCAGATGGCTGCGCAGCCGGAGTGTGGAGAGACTTAAAAGGTAAACCCAGCAGATGGTGAACTTCTGAAACGCAAAGTAATGCGCCTGCTAAATCAAAAGTTTAAAATATTTGAAATCTGTTTGTTTTAAAGTAGTAGACTGTTGCAGACAGGTCATCTGTGAAGTACAATGGCAGTTTTAAGCATGGTCCAAATAAACTCGAGCTTTATAGCTACATCATGGGCTAGCTAATCTACAAAAAGAACATGACAAGGAAGTAGCCAGCCTTAAGAGTTTAGTTCTGACCTCCTAGTGGTATCTAATGGGTAACATTTCAGAAGACAGACCAGTATGTGGAGATATAATCTGCGTCTGTCTTGGTTGGGATTTGAATGCTGGTGGTGCTTCTGATACAATACACGTATCCTGGCTTGGAGTAGGTGTGGGTGCCCAACTCTTCCTGAGGGTAAGTGTGAATCCTAAACATGCTGCTTAAAGTTGGAACACAGCATTTGTTGTGCTAAAGTGTTGGGGCTATTACAAATACGGTATACACAGGACTTCAATTTTGCAATGCTTGGTATGCTGACTGTCTACTACGCTGGTTTTTCATTCTGGTGGCAGAAAAAGCTACATTTCACTGCTGGTGGTCTTCTGTGCTTATGATGGTGAATGCTTTCCTCACGCAGCCTTGGCAGGCTGTTGGCTGAAACCTGTTCCCTATTTTGATATTTATCAAGGAGAAATGAGCCATGTTTGATGTAGGCCTGTATTTAGTAAAATGCACTTCACTGTATTGATTGGTAGTAATTCTTAACCTAAAAAAGGTAAGTTGTCTTGCACACGTGCTGTGTGCCATCTTTCTGGTGAGCTGACCTCTACTTTAAAGATTTTTCCATTTTTAGCCAGTCCACATAGTTTCCAGTTATTTGTTAAAGCTGTTTGTTGTGGTAGATGTGTAACACCTAGCTCTATCATGCTTTTTCTGCTTAAGGTTAAAGCACCTTATCAGGAGTGTTCTTCAGGCCTTAAAAAAAAACCGAACTGCTAGCTTTATTATGTTGGTTTTATTGACAAATATACCAATCACTGTTGTCTTGATCTCCTTTTGACTTTCAACCAGAAAACCTTTCGTGCCGAGATGCAGATCCTCATGACCTCAGTATGCACTCAATTTTTAAGCTTACGGTTTGTTTTGTTTGAGTCAGGGCATGAGGCAGGAAAGAAAAGTGGTGCTGTTTTGTCTGGCATACTGGAAACTTTAAAAGATGATGTTTTACATGAGGATAAAACAAATTTAAGTTGACATACCAACATAGGAAGGACATGGACCTGTTGGAGCGAGTCCAGAGGAGGGCCATGAAGATGGTCCGAGGGCTGGAGCACCTCTCCAGCAGAGGGCAGGTTGAGAGAGTTGGGGCTGTTCAGCCTGGAAAAGAGAAGGCTCCAGGGAGACCTTATAGCGGTCTTCCAGTACCTACAGGGGGCCTACAGGAAAGATGGGGAGGGACTCTTTATCAGGGAGCGTAGCGATAGGATGAGAGGTAATGGTTTTAAACTGAAAGAGGGTAGATTTAGATTAGATATTGGGAAGAATTTCTTTACTGTGAGGGTGGTGAGGTACTGGAACAGGTTGTCCAGGGAAGTTGGGGAGGCCCTGTCCCTGGAAGTGTTCAAAGCCAGGTTGGATGGGGCTTGGAGCAACCTGGTCTAGTGGAAGGTGTCCCTGCCCATGGCATGGGGGTTAGAACCAGATAATCTTTAAGGTTCCTTCCAACCCAAACTATTCTATGATACTTTCTGCCAGTTACCTACTATACTAATATTGCCTTAAATGAAACATACTATACAAGAATTAGATTTGCAATGCAAAATGAAAAAAAGTCTTTTAGGTTTAAGCTGACCAACCTGCATTAACTGCATTAGACTAAAATAGCAAGGAAGCAGACAAGCTGGAGCTGCTAACCCAGGTTAAAGTTTGAGAGAAATTTGAGGTTGACTACTGCTTATGTCAGTAGTTCTTGTATTAACAACCCAGGGTAAGAAAGTTTGGGATTTTTCTTCCCCCCCTGGGATTTGTGACTTTCCCAGTTCTTGCAAAGAGTTGGACTATTCATGCAAATGCACTGGTTCCTTGGGAAATGCTTGAATTCTAGAAATTTTTATTCTATGTAGAAATGCCTCAGCTCTTCCACGCTGTGTTTGCAGTTCAGCACTTCCCACTTACCTGTGTCCTTTGGTCTTAAATCTCTTCCACTGTCCCACCAATCCTCTTCTGAAATCATTATTTACGCTAGTTGTGGTCAGAAATAACTCTTGCTTCATACTGTGGGCCGTAACTACCGTGGAGTTGCTCGGTGAGGTGAGACCAATGTGGGGCTCAACCACTTCTGCACCGAGGGGAAGGGTGAGGCTGGAGCGAGGCAGAGGGCACTGCAGATATGCCGTAAGAGAAAACAATGAAATAACCTGTTGCCAGCAGAGGCTTCTTCCTAGCTGCTGCCAAGAAGCTGTCCTGTTTTTCTGAGGTCTTCTGCTGTTACTGAAATGTATGTTACCGTGCTGAGAATGATTTGATTATTTTAACTGAATGCAGTGCCCTCTAACAATCTTACATGTACTAGGGCACCTCATGCTGCCAAGTTCTTTGGGTCTTGACCATGTTGCCGTTTTTAACCTGGCTGCTGGTCAGTTTTGCTGGGAGACGCTCCTAGCTCTTGTTTAGGTATGTAAATTCCTGCTTTGTCTACTGGTATGGCTAAAGCTTCTGATGCTGTTCCTGTTCCCTGATACCCCTTTCCCAAGCAGTCCGTGCCTCACAAATAAATTGGAATTGTATGCCTCATGTTTCCTTTGCGGTTCTCCAAATACTTTATACTGTGCATAAGAGAGAGCTTGATTAGAGCAGAACGCACTGTTCTTAGGCAAGGGTAGGCCATTGATTTTTATATAATGGCATTATGGTTTTAGGCTGTATAAAAACTTGGTGGAAAATAACAATGTTTTGTTTGCTTTTTTGACAGCTTCTAATAGCAGTTCAGTGAGACCTCCAGCAATGTATTTAGTATTCAAATTATTCTGTTCACTGTGCATAGTGTCAACATGTAATTGTGGTGGGGGCAGGCTAATGAGAGAGTAGAGGTAAATCCAGCCCACGCTTCTCAGGGAGAAGGTACTGTAGTGCCTCCAGTCACATATCTCTCAATGACTTACATTAACATCACTGCAGTCTCCTTTCGCTAAGTGAGAAGGGGTAACGCAGAACCAAAACTGCAGGGCTGTTTTAATAAGTGGTCCCCCTGTTTTAGTCTTTACGTATCCCAAATAAAGTAGGTCAGGATCAAAGTTTTATTTACTGATTTTTGGCAACATAGTGATCCTTAGTACTGTCTCACAGGAAAAAGGGGCATCATCTCAGCTAGAAGTACTTCTGTTGGCTATGCTAGTGTATTCCTGTTTCAGCAAGTGCAAAATACATGCAACGCTGCTCAAAGCTGAAGTCAATACAGCTCCCTGGACGTCCTTGTTTAAAGCGCATTAAGCAGAGTTCACCAAGAGTGCATGTTCCTGTACTTGGCCCACTGTGGTTGTTTTGCATATTCGCAGCAGAATTTCCATAATTACAGGAGTGCAGGGAAGAGGTTTGAAGGCTTTCTGTCCCTTTGGAGAGGTTTTGTGTGCACAAAAATGCCCTCAAGAAGATGGGGGTAGGTAAATGCTATGCAGTTTGAGAGGTTCATCTGTCTGCAGAGCAACCGTCCAACATGACAAAAGAAAGGGAAAGGCACAGTGGCTTCTGCAGTTTGCTGTACATAAAAGCAATCATTATGTCAAAGTTCTCAAGTCTGGAAGTACAGAGCAAGCTGGGTTTCATCCCACAGTCCTGGCATATGAGGAACAGGTATGTTTTCTCTCATATTCCTGAAGCAGCAGGGCAATTTAAACAGGTCTGTTCTCTCCCTTGCTGTTTTCAGCCTCTCTGCTTTTGTGTGGCTACCTCAGAAGTGAACTTGAGCCATTCTGTTATGTGGTTTCTTTCATCTCGCTGCTAACAGTGAAAAGTGACACTGTGCCACCCTGTGTCTGGTAGGAAAAAGTCACCTCATCTAAAATACCTTTAAAATAGGGAAGGCTGGCAGGAATATAAAGAAAAATAGTCAAAGATTGTGACAATAAACAGATTTTAATTTAAGACAACTTAGTTTGCTGGTTCCCCTCTATTTGGGTGCACAGGTTATTGTACTCCTCTGGACTGACTGAGTACTGTGAAAGAACTTCTAGAAATTCTTCAAGTGGGCAGAGACCTGCTCGACATCCTTTCACCAGTTGTTCCTGTAAAGGCAAAGAGACAAAATCACAGATCTCGTGCATTGCCAAAGCCCTGTCTTTCTGATATGGATGCATTCTGCAGCTGGGAAATAGGCTAGTTGAGGCAAAGATGCAGAAAGGCGGAGGTTCAAAGTCTTTGCCTAAACTCACACTAGATAATAGCCAGATCAACAGAAAAGATATCTTTGCTACCATGGATATGCTCTAGGTGTCTTACCCTGCTATCTGTCTTGACAGCATGCTCAGAACAAGTCTCGTTTCACAGCTTTACATGCACGCATGGCAAAACCAAAAGCCCAAGGTTTATAAGATGGGCTTTTCCTGGGATCTTACCTCTCCACAGTAAGACATGCGAACAAACCACTCTTTGGACTGCCGGTGCTGATACAATTCCAGGATCACATCTGCAGCATAAGGTGGCCACTTGTAATCAAAGGTGCCCAGTGCCACCAGGAGAGGAGTAAGGGTAACATCATGAGAAGCATAGAGAATGAGCTTTCTGATAAAAAAAAAAGGAAGGGAGAAAAAGAAAAACAAAACCAAACCTAAAACACTAGCTATGCTCTTCCATGGAGAGCCAGATCCTCATGCTACAATGGTGCATCCAAGGCTCAGGGCTAGTGTCTTGATCACACAAACAGTATGCTGCACAATCTACCTCAGAAAAATATGGCACTCATGCTTTTCCTAGCAGATAAGCAAGCACTCCTTCTCTTTACCTGTGCATTCAACATCTTTCTGAACCAGCTTTTCACACTGACAGCAAGTCAGGATTTATAACGGTAAGAGTAAGAGATCGGTCCTGTACCTGGCCTTTTCAGCTGGAGATGAGGGATCTACTGCTTCTGTAATGTTCTTCTGTAAGGCATAGAAAAGACGACCAACATTCATCTGAAGAACTTCTCTATCAAAGAAGCAGAAATAAATCTACTAGGTGCTAAGCTTTCATATTAAATAATTTCTAAGGAACACCTGGGAACCTGCTTGTCTTACGAATCGGTAACATGTACTGAGATGTTCTGAGTGTAGTAAGAACTATTAATGCAATTCCTATGGTTACGTTTTATTCCAGCAGTTGCATAGTCACCACAGAGATTCTGCTGTGATTGCACATAGGCAGTGGAGAGGTGTTAAGTCTCATGAGGTGTGGCCCACATAAAGGGGAACCTAGAAACTCCTCAATGTTCTCTATGCTATTTTATTTCTGTAGTCATGATTTTTGGATGCAGTTTTCAGCTAGGAAAGATGACTGTAGTTGGTTGACTGCAAAATGGCAACTGAAGTGGTTGGGGTCTTTGGTGGGAAGGGGAGGGCGGGATTCAAGAAGCTGGTGGCTATATTTAAAAATTAGTTTTTATCCCTGTAGTGAACAAAGAGAAGATCTTTAGACAGCTTCTGGTGTGAAGAAACTCCCTGTACCTAATGAATGAGGATGAGTTGTGACTGTGGCTCTCCCAGGTGTTGTGGGAGTGGGGGGAAATCAGTCTTTCAGCACTTGAGATCTCCAATACAAATTAAAGAAAAGGCTAAGGGAAACTGCCCTAACATAAAAGGCAGTCCGATACCACCACCAGAGCAGAGCTGGTGAATATGTAAGCTGTGAATGAATCTGAAAGGAAAACGCCTGCTAGGCTAGCAACTCAGCCACCTTTACAAACAACTGTGGAGGAGGCAATTAACTGCGTGTAGCAGCAGATTCTTTTGCAAGTAGTTACATGTGTGCAGGGCCTGGCATCACCTTTTCCACTAGTATCAACATGTCTCAGCCCAGCTGTGCAGGTGCTGTCCTTGGGATAAACTTCCCAGGTTGGAATTCTGATTGTAGATGTGTGTCTGCAAGGGCAGCCTCAGTGCTCAGGTTGGAAGGGTCTCCTCTTCTGCTTTTGCCTTTGACGCAGGTCCGCTTAAACAGCTGTGGCAATTGAGGCATTCATTGCCTGCCTCAGTGGCTTACTACTGTTCCTTGGATGCTACTCTCGCCATGACTGTCAGCAAAACAGGATGTAAGCCCACATCTTGGCCTCCTCGCTTTGGACTCCCTTTTTCCTAGCTCATGTTCCTGACTCAAGGCACTGGATTTCACATTGAGATGGCTGAGGCACAAACCTCATGAGGGGGCAGTAGTCTCTGGTGTGGGAATGCAGCAGATCAGAAAGGACTTGTGTGCCGCAGAAAGCTGGTGTAGCTTATTCACCCTGGGTATACCTAAGACAATCCCTAAGTCTGGAGGCATGGATACAGGCAATCACCTTGAACCATCTTCCAGAAGAAAAAGCAGTGAGTCAACAGCTCGACGCTCAACTGTCTCCTGAAAGTTCTTCAGCACAGCGCAGCTTGGCAAATTGTGCACCTGGAAGGGGAAGATGCAGCATAACAATAGGGTTTGCCCCTTTCTGAACTCAGCCTGAACACATACAGAATCATAGAATGGTTTAGGTTGGAAGGGGCCTTAAAGATCATCTAGTTCCAACCCCCCCTGCTGTGGGCAGGGACATCTCCCACAGGACCAGGCTGCTCAAAGCCCCACTCAGTCTGGCCCTGAACACTTCCAGGGATGGGGCACCCACAGCTTCCCTGGGGCAATCAGTTCCAGTGCCTCACCACCCTCACAGTGAAAAATTTCTTCCTAATATCTAATCTAAATATACGATCTTCTGGTTTGAAGCCATTACCCCTCGTCCTATTCCTACCTGCCTTTGTAAAAAGTTCCTCTGCAGCTTTCTTGTAGGCCCCTTGCAGATACTGGAAAGCTGCTATGAGGTCTCCATGGAGCCTTCTCTTCTCCAGGTTGAATAACCCCAACTCTCTCAGCCTGTCTTCATAGGAGAGGTGCTCCAGTCCTTGGATCATCTTTGTGACCCTCCTCTGGACTTATTCTAACAGGTCGATGCCCTTCTTATGTTGGGTGCTCCATAGCTGAATGCAGTACTCTGGATGGGGGTCTCACGAGAGCAGGAGGACAGAATCACCTCCCTCGACCTGCTGGCCACGCTTCTTTTGATGCAGCCCAGGATACAATTGGCTTTCTGGGCTGTGAGCACACATTGCTGGCTCACGTTGAGCTTCTCATCAACCACTGCCCCCCAAGTCCCTCTCCTCAGGGCTGCTCTCAATCCATTCTTTGCCCAGCCTGTATTTGTGCTTGGGATTGCCCCAACCTGCATGCAGGACCTTGCACTTGGCCTTGTTGAACTCCATGAGGTTTGCCCCTCTCAAGCCTGTCAAGGTCCCTCTGGATGGCATCCCTTCCCTCCAGTGTGTCAACACATGGATGGCTGCCCACAGAAAACAGCTGTTCATGTCACAGCATTTGTACTACAGTATTCATGTGAGGAGTTCTAGGATGGTTTTAAAGATACAGACTTGCTCTGTATACCTAAAGGATGGATGTTTGTTCTTGAGGATACATTTCTCTGTGAAGGGACCATAACACCTTGAGCTATTCAACCAACAGCCAGACTAATTACTACCAGCTCCAGCAAAAAAGAGGTACTAAGTGGGGTACAAATATGCCCAGCTCCCTTCCAGTAGCAGAAGCAATCTGGCTCATGGGCAGTATGCTGGAACCAGGAGTAAGATGACTCTGTTAGGTGGTGACTGCCAGAAAAGGGAAAGCACTTTGTAATGGGCTAAGCAAGGCCCAACTGCTCCCTTAGGTCTACTTCATTACACTTGAAAGAGCTACTGGATTTCAAGGTAAGAACATAAATACTGGAGATGAGTCTTAACCCATCCTAGAGCACGGTTGACTCCGCATCTTACTTTTTAAAAAGGCCATACTATTTCTATAAACTTTCTGGACTTCATAGAAAGGTACTGGGGTACCCACTGGTATGAGTGGGTGCTGGCACTCCACAGTTTCCTCCATGTGCATGGTAAAGGGATATTTCTTTCTGTGACAGTGCAATGAAATGCTCAACTCACCTGCTCAGCAAAAATGTTATCAAGGAGGAGAAAAAAATCCACAAACTTATCACCATCAATACCCATCTTCTCCTTAATTGTTTTCAAGTCATCACAGATACCTGGCTGTTGCAGAGCATTCTTCAATTTATGCCTGTCAGGGAATTAAGAAAATAAAACAAAACAAAAACTTTTCACACATCAGACTCTCTGTCTTTTAGGTTTTGTGACCCCAGCCCAGTGGAATAGTCTCACATCAGTGAGTGGCAGAAGAGAAGCACCACAGGACACTGAGGGATTCCTGATGTTGGGAGTCTAAGTTGCAGAGCAGACAGACGCTGTGTCTAGATGTCAAGGATCAGAGCTGGCTATCTGCTTTCACAGAGGCAGGAGAAAAAATTAAGATGAGATGTGAACACCTCAGAAGTGGTTCCCATATGCAAGGGCTGTGTATCAGTTAACAGATCTGGTCATACTGGAATAGTATAAGTCTGTCTTGAGGGAGTAGCCTTTAACTGCCTCATGAAAGAAGAAAGGGTAGAAGCTTTGAACTGATTGCTGTATGGTGTGGGAAAATGGAAACACCTTGATACTCACTTGTAGCTTAAATTCACCTTGCTTTGTTAGAAGCCATTTGCCTCCTCATACTATTTTAAATTTTATTTTTAAAAGTTTAGCTGAGAATATCCATGTTGGCCGTATCCTTCAAGCAAAATATGTTGCATAGGTTTTGTTTCCTCTGACCCTGATCTGTTGGGGAGGAGGTGGGAAAAGTTTTTTTTTTTTAAGTTTGCTTTTTATTTTTTTAGGAACAGCTCTAGTTTCTGTTTGAAATCAAACATGCTAGAAGTTCTGGCATAGGTAGCCTGTAAGCTGAGGCAGTGCTTCTTACTGCAGCTTAAAAAATCCACCTTGACGTGGTCACAAAATGTGCTCAGTTGGTGGGCTGTGGGGAGGGAGTGGAAGAGCTTGCAGTTTACTTCCTTTCTGCACAGTTGATGTTACTAGAAGAAGCTGAATGTACTGCTTCTATGGGCCGTCACCTTACCACTGTCAAGAGCAACCCTTTGCCTGCAGAGTCAGGCATTATATAATGAGCTTTTGCAAGTCAACTCTGGTAACTCTTGAATTTTGGACAAAAATATGCTAATGCACAATCCAAACTATAATATATTTTCCCCTCTTGTTCAGTTTCAACCCCATGCCCAACCTGGCACAGGCATTTCGAGTGCTTGACTCTGCAAACATGAGTGTTCTTTCTATGTTCATTACTTTACTTCATTAGTCCTTGTTAAATGTGTCAAAGCTGAGCAAATTTCAGTTTCTTCAAGGTAGAAGTGTGACAGGAATGCTGTAATAACCCCCAAACCAGAAGCCAAATATAAAAAGGAGGCCTAATATGTACGCGCTTGAGAGGCTTATTAAGGGATGTAGGTGACATTAATTCTGCCCTGCAGCAATGCCACAGAATAGCTGTACATTAGCTAGTAATGAGTGTTTGCTAGACAGAGACTAAATTAAACTGGTCTTTCAAGAAGTCTCTCTGTATTTTTTTCTCCTAGTGCCACTGCTTGGTATATGACTCCGCTCACTGAGTATTTTATACAACTAGCTAACCATTCCCAAAGAACAGTAAGTGGCAGGGGAAGAAATTGGGAAATGGGAAGAAAACGTGCTGTTTTAAATTACTACCGCTGAAATGAAACAGCAGTGGAATCATATGGGGATGTATGGCTGGCAATTACCTGCTCAAGCATTTCAGGCGCTGGCAGTTGTTGTAATTGGGGTAGAGGATGTCAGAGCTTGCTTCATCAGTGACAATGACAGCAGATCCTGTGGAATGAGAGGGAAGCTTCTGTGATCACTAGTGCATCTGGGTGTCTTTAGAGTGCTTTAATCACCCCCACAGTCTTTATCCTCCAGTCCATTGTTGTCAACTAGCAATTCCCCCTGAGCCGTCAACTAGCAATTCCCCCTGAGCCATCACCTGCAACACAAGCCACTGTGCTTGTTTCTGCACACACAGCATTTAATTCCACAGGGATGTCTGCTGTGCACCTTGTAAAGCTTTCAGTTGTGTGTTTGTTTCTCCTAGTGTTTGTGACAAAATTTGTTTTCTGTGTCATGAGGAGTAAGGAGCTCTGGCAAGTCACTCTTGCTATTTGTTCCTGGAACTGAACACAGAGGAAGCAGAAGCGAGATCTTCAAACGCCAGAGCATATTTCTAGGACGTGCAAATAGTTATCAACTGTAGGATACAGCTGAAAGTTACTCCAGATACCAAACTTGTAAAGGATCTTGGTACTCCTATGGCCCAGATACTTGGGTTTCTCTGTAAAACTTTTTTTCAGATGTGCGTCTCGTGAACATTGGATCTGAAACCTTTTGCCCTCTTGACTCTGAAGCAGGTTAATGCTAACCTCCTCCATAGGTCTGAAATTGAAGCATTCATGGCAACAGATCCAAGCTGAGCATCAGCAGAAAGCTACAGAAAGAGAGGGAGCAAGTGACAAGTTTATAGAAAACATACAGAACCAGGAGGGTATGGGGAGGAGGGCCAGGAGTGAAGAACTGGGGCAGAAGTAACAACCAGGAGCCAGAGTCAAGGATGTGCAAGATACGCGCATCTAGGGAAGACTGAGAAAGGTAAGGCACTGGTCAGAAGCCTCCCCGACCTTCTTTTTGCTGTTGGTACAGCCCAGCTAGCAGGCACCGTGTGGACTCCAGATTCCGGAAAATATTAGTGGAACGGATGCTGAAAGAAAGAAAGGAGTTCATGAGGTAGCACTTCCTCCTTCACATGGACGCAGCTACAGCTGGGGGGGACTTGCTGGAACGGAGGGTCCTGCTTTCACTGTGGCTTTGGAAACCTGTGGTGGGGTTCATCTAGCCTTGCTGTATCTATCTTAAAAAAACAGACACCTATATCTGAACTGCCCTTTTAAAATTCCCTTCAGAGACAGTGGAGATAATAAATTGGTACTTCTCTGGTGTGATTTTTATCTCGTCCTAAACCAGAACCTCCCAGCATTACTGATGTGAGCAGCAGGGGTGTGCTTTGTGTCACTGAACTTTAGCTATGTAATCTACAGTGAGTTAAATTGTGCTCCAGAAATACCGTTTCTCTTCATTCACTATAAAGATGCAGAATACCACTGTGAATGTGTAAAAGTAGGGTGAGATCAATCTGTCCCTGGTGTCCCTCTCAGGACTGCTGGGAAACTGGATGCTTTATGTCACAAGCAAGTTCTGGTACTGGGCACTCCAGGCTAAGCAAAGATGAAGGCCTGGGGCCAGCCAGTCTGCTGTATGGTGGAGAAGTGTATGCTGGTCAGAAAGCTTCCCTAGCACAGAGCTACTCATTAGGAGGGAGGAAGCAAGGGAGGGTCCAGTAGGGAAATGAGACTCACAAGACCTCAGCAGGCTTAAGTGTTGGTGAGAGAAAGTTGGCTTCTTCCACATAGGTTCTCCTCAGCCTTTCCCCCAGGGCAAACATCTGCTGCATCCCCACTGTTGTCAGCTGTCCTGCAATTGCACCACCCTATGTGCAAAGAAAAGGAAAGATCTCCAGTGGAATATGGAAATCAACAAGTATACAGAGGGAACATGAAACCACCATGAAAGACAGCCTCACCTTGAATGTGGTCTTTTTGTATTGCTCCTCATAGGGCGAGGGAGGTTGAGGCCCTCCATTTAGGTCAGTCACCACGTAATCAAACTTAGTCTGAGCAGGTACATCTAAAAGACTGGGATGCCATTCCACCTGCTTAGAAACAAACAAACAAACATTGGTGCTTCAGTGGAAAATGAGGACTTTCAAGAGCATTAAACCAATGCCGGGCTGTTACTGTGTGCTGCCTTACCAATAACACAACACGGACCCAGACAGAACCGATCTCTTTATACAGCACGTACAGAAACGACAGCAGTGCTGCAGCGTGGATTTGCTGACCTGCTGCACATCGCGCACAGACGGTGCGCGTGAAACACAATACTTGCTTTCCTCCCCCTTACAGGAGAAGAACCTGTAGGAAATCGCTATTGCTGCTCTTTGTTACGCACTGAAAAAGCTGCTTTAGCAAACTCCCAGGGCTAACGCCCGCCAGCTGAAGAGGCTGCTGCGTGGGAGGCCATGCGCAGACGCAGCAATCCCAGTGGCGCCGAGGCAAGTAAGCGCACGTTGCCCAGTACCTGTTGTANGCCCTGCCTCCGCGGGCCGCCGGCAGCCACAGCGGGGCCGGGCCCTCCGCCATCGCCGCCCCACTGGGGCCGTGCTACCGCCGTTCCACTTTAACTCCCCAGTTCCCACGTTTCCCCCCAGATTTACTCGGCGAAGGGTGTGTGTGTGTGTGTGTGTGTAAAAAAAAAACATTTTCGGATTGATAGAAGCAAGCCGTCAGCGGGCACCCCGCCGGCCCGGGCTGAGGGCGCCAGCCGCAGCCCCGCGGGCAGCCGCCCCCGCTCCGCAGCCCCGCGCCCCCCCCGTCCCGTCCCGTCCTCACCGACGCGGACCCCGGGAGGGGCCGCAGCGGGGTGCGCGCCCCGTGCCGGAACACCACCTGCACCAGCTTCAACTCCAGGTCCCGCCGTTCCCCGCCGCCGTCCTGGGCGGCCGCCGCTGCTGCTGCCCGCCGCCGCTGCCCCCACAGGGCCAGGCCGCCCAGGAGACCCAGCCGCGTCCCCCAGCCCATGGCGGCGGCGCTGTCACTGCCGGCACCCGGCGGCGCGGGGGCCGACGGGAAGCAGAGTCCCCGCGCCGCCGCCCACTAAAGGCNCATTAAGGGCGGCTCTCTGGCGGCGGACTACAGCTCCCAGCGGACATCGCGCCGTGGGCGTGGCCGGGCTGGGCGGAGAGGGCCGCGCGCATGCGCGCGGGGTGGGGGCGCCCCCGGCGGGCTGAGGGACGGGTGGGGCCTGAGGCGACCGCCTCCTCGTCCTCCGGCTCCTCCTCCTCCTCGAGGGGGGCGGCAGCGGTGCCCCCCTGCAGCCTTCTTACGTCTGTTGCGGCCGCTTTTTCTCTCTCGCTCTCTTTTTTATTTCGTTTTTCCATATGGAGACGGCCGGGCCGGGTGCGCGCCTGCGGCTTCCCGGCAGGGAGGATTCCGTACAGGCTCGCGGGACGGTTTGGGTTGGAAGAGACCTTTAAAGGTCATCTAATTCAGCCTCCCCGGCAGTGAGCCGGGACATCTCCACCTAGATCAGGTTGCTCAGAGCCGGCTCCAACCTGACCTTGAGCGTTTCCAGGGATGGGGCATCTAACACCTCTCTGGGCAACCTGTTCCAGCGTTTCACCACAGTCTTTGTAAAAATTTTCGTCCTTATATTTAGTCTAAATCTACCCTCTTTTATTTTAAAGCCATTACAGCTTGTTCTGTCGCAACAGGCCTTACTAAAAAGTTTGTCCACATCTTTCCTGTAGGCCCCTTTAGGTACTGGAAGGCCCTTATGAGGTCTCCCTGGAGTCTTCTCCAGGCTGAACAGCCCCAACTCTCTCAGCCTGTCCTCATGGGAGCGGTGCTCCAGCCCTCTGATCCTCTTCGTCGCCCTCCTCCAGCTTGCTCTCACAGGTCCATGTCTTTCTTATGTTGGGGGCTAAAGAGCTGGATGCAATATTCCAGGTGGGGTCTCACAAGAGTGGAGTAAAGGGGCAGAATCAC
>VZSZ01003173.1:899890-951285 GCA_013398815.1 Ibidorhyncha struthersii | reverse complement strand
GTGGGGGCGCCCCCGGCGGGCTGAGGGACGGGTGGGGCCTGAGGCGACCGCCTCCTCGTCCTCCGGCTCCTCCTCCTCCTCGAGGGGGGCGGCAGCGGTGCCCCCCTGCAGCCTTCTTACGTCTGTTGCGGCCGCTTTTTCTCTCTCGCTCTCTTTTTTATTTCGTTTTTCCATATGGAGACGGCCGGGCCGGGTGCGCGCCTGCGGCTTCCCGGCAGGGAGAATTCCGTACAGGCTCGTGGAACGGTTTGGGTTGGAAGAGACCTTTAAAGGTCATCTAATTCAGCCTCCCCGGCAGTGAGCCGGGACATCTCCACCTAGATCAGGTTGCTCAGAGCCGGCTCCAACCTGACCTTGAGCGTTTCCAGGGATGGGGCATCTAACACCTCTCTGGGCAACCTGTTCCAGCGTTTCACCACAGTCTTTGTAAAAATTTTCGTCCTTATATTTAGTCTAAATCTACCCTCTTTTATTTTAAAGCCATTACAGCTTGTTCTGTCGCAACAGGCCTTACTAAAAAGTTTGTCCACATCTTTCCTGTAGGCCCCTTTAGGTACTGGAAGGCCCTTATGAGGTCTCCCTGGAGTCTTCTCCAGGCTGAACAGCCCCAACTCTCTCAGCCTGTCCTCATGGGAGAGGTGCTCCAGCCCTCTGATCCTCTTCGTGGCCCTCCTCTGGACTCACTCCAATAGGTCCATGTCCTTCTTATGTTGCGGGCTCCAGAGCTGGATGCAATACTCCAGGTGGGGTCTCACCAGAGCAGAGGGGCAGAATCACCTCCCTCGACCTGCTGGCCACACTGCTTTTGATGCAGCCCAGGATACAGTTGGTCTTCTGGGCTGTGAAGAAACCTGCAGTTATATTTTCTTCCAACTTTTCCCTCTGAAGGCACAATCAGCCACCAGAGTGGTGTGTTTCAGTGGAAGAGTCTGCACTGGTGCTTATCGGTGCATTGAATTTAGCAGAGAGGGAAGAGCCTATGAGGAGGGAGAGGTCCCTGGGTTCCTCCCCATCTGGCTGCTCGCACCCTCCTGTTAACAGCCACTGATTAGGAAGGAAAGTTTGGGGAGGGGAGGATGCTGCATTCATCTCAAGTCACCCGTACGCAGCGCTTTGGTCTTTTAATCTGCCTGTGTGGATGTTGCATAAGCAGCAGGAGAAATTTTCCTCCCATTCATATCTTAATGGCAACATTTTGCTGACAGAGAAAAGAGCTTCTTACCCCTGTAGCTTGTTTCTGTCCCCACCTGTACTCAGTTGCCCTGTTAACCGCACCAGCAAAGGTTTGTAGTTGGTGCTAACTGTGGTGCTGGCATTTTGGTTGTTATTGATTAAAACGAGGGCTTTTTCCACTGCGAGTTTGCTAAGCAAGGTCTTTTTCAGTTTGGATGCTGAGGTGCAGACACCCTGGGAAGGGAGCAGTGGGCCTTGACCTAGTCTTGTCTGGCCTTTTGTTCCCACCACGGCTTTGGGAACCAACACAGCGCTGGCATTGACAGGGCTGGAGATGAGCTGCAGCAGTGAGGCGGGTGAAGGCATGGCCCCACCACATAGGTAGACTGATGTTGCCTGGAGGGGTTCAGGGTTGTTTGTAACATTGGAGCTGCCTCTTGGCATCTTCCAGCAGCACTCGGCGAAGCCGTCCCAGGGTGAATATGAACCTAGTGCCTGGAGGTGCATGTCCCACTCCTTGTTTCTTCAAACCATTGCTTCTCCTTTCCTGGCAATGATGTGGGGGACCAGTGAATCTGTAAAAATTAACTCTTAATGCTGTTTAGCATCTTTTTAGCGTGGTGGCTAATAACTTTGATATCTGTGAAAGCTAGAGAGCCATGCATTCATAAAGCCTTTCTTGGGCATTATAAAGCAAATTGACAGGTTCCTGACTCATTGGTTCCTATGAACCTCCTGGTTCAAGACTTGGTGGTGATGTCACTCTTGCATAAGTAGTATTTTCATCAGGGAATAAGCAGTTTGCTTGTTCATTAGACCTCATCCACTTGACTTACATTTATTAAGGATGCCTGTGTGCCCCCTTGCCTGCCATCCTGCCTCCTTATGTATGTTATAGGCTCCAGTATTCCCTTTCTTGCAGCCTTGGGTCTCTACTTTACCCAGGACCCCTTTTATCCTCCCCCTTTCTTCCCACCTGTGCTGATGGTTCTTGGTGCCCTCCTTTCCCTTGTTACCCTTGTCCTCTCTGTCTCACTCCCATTTCTCTTTACTCTTTCAGGGTGCCAACATTTTAAAACTCTCCTAGGAAATCGGGGCAAGTTTTACAGAAATCTGGGGTGTTGGTGGAAGCTATCAAACAGTTATTTTACTGTCTGGTTTACTCTTCTTTAATTTGCCCATAAACAATTGCAGACCTGTCCACACTGCATTCACTGTTTCCCTCTTTCTGATTTTCCCGTTTGGAAGCAAGTGCTGTCTGTTGGGAGCTGGAGCTGAAACTCTGGAACTGGTGGACAGTGATCTTTGAAAGGTAGCACACCAGAAAAATGCCATGGAGACTGGGCCAAAGAGGGTGTCTACAGTAAATGATGTCTCCAGGAATGCTACTGCATGGAGATTGCTGCAGTGAGTCTTCGGTGTCTCTGGGGCCTTGTGAAGTGCCTACAGTTCATTACAAGGGTAGAGGAGTCCCATCTGTGCTTTGTTGCTGCCCTAGTCCGGACCATCCCTTCTTCTGGGGAGGGTCTTGCCTCTGTTTCTAAGAATTTGATTTTCTGCATGTTCTGAAATGTGCAGGTCTGTTGCCTGCCTGGGCTCTGAGCTTTCTGATATCTGTATGCTTCCTGCACTTTTTCCTTGGTCTCTTGCCAATGGCATGCTCTGGGTGACACAGAGGGTGAACGTCAGAAAGCCATACCTGACACTTTAACGTGAGGGTTGGCATCACGGTTGCTGGCCTGCATCAGCAGCCCTCTACATTTTACCCTCTATGCTTGGCCCCCATTGAATTCAAAAGCTCAGCACCTACAGTGGGTGCTGGCAGCTGGTAGGCTGCCTGTGCTCTCTGGGGCCAGTGAGGATGAGAAGACACAGTGTTCCTGTCCCCAGTGTACCCACCTGTCCCATCTACCTCTCCCTGGCTCCCAGCTCTCAGAGAATCGTAGAACCATAGAGTGGTTTGAGTTGGAAGGGACCTCAAATATCATCTAGTTCCAGTCCCCATGCCATGGACAGGGACTCCTTCCACTAGACCAGGTTGCTCAAAGCCCCGTCCAGCTGGCCTTGAACACCTGAACACCTTGAACACTGTCCTGCTTTCCATTTTATTTTCTGCTGCAGGCAATTAAAGAAATCCCGAAAAGAGAGACAAGTTTGCTTCCCATGAGCCGCTGAAAGAAGGAGGAGCCCCGTGGGAATAATGTGGCACGGATGCCAAGCTGATATCCGGCTGGGAAAGCAGCTCAACACAGGCTGAATGAGTGTGCCTGTAAACGTCCACTTGGCAGATCCAGGATCTCCTGCTCCCGGGGGGACCCACTGGAAATTCATCTATGACCCCTGTCACCAGAGTGTCTCAGTG
The DNA here is from genome assembly GCA_013398815.1 of Ibidorhyncha struthersii. Taxonomy (NCBI): domain Eukaryota; kingdom Metazoa; phylum Chordata; class Aves; order Charadriiformes; family Charadriidae; genus Ibidorhyncha; species Ibidorhyncha struthersii. Next base: position 947,750 of record VZSZ01003173.1, on the reverse strand, counting down.
CTTGCCAGACTTTAAAGGCAAGTATCCTCAAAACTTCTGGACTACAAATACCACCACTTACAGATAGAAATCTGCGACAAAGCCAAATAATTTGCCTTGTGTTGGGAGGAAGACCTGAGCATAGAAACCAAGTCCCTCGAGTGTCAATTCTGAGGATGCCTTTATCTGTCCCTTAGGAGCAGTACCCAGCATTGATTCAAGCAGAGCTCACAGGACCTCTGGTTGGAGGGGTGGTGGCAGGAGGCACCAGAGGAGTCATAGGCAGCTGGTGCGTGCAGGGAGCAGGACAAGGGTGAAGGAGCAATAGGAGAGAGAGGATGGTGACCTGCACAAAGGCCAGAGGAAGGAGCTGCTGCAGGTGGTGAGAGGTTGGCACAGCCACAAGGATGTGCAGATTGGGGTATTTGGTGACCTTCTCCTGTCTCTCAAAGCAGTGCTGTTCTGAACTGTTACCTCAGTTTTCTGAGCTTAGAGCACGTGAAACACAGGGCACGACCAGAGCAGAGAAAGAAGGAAAAAATATTTCAGAAGCCAAGAAAATAACAAATGGAGGAATCAAGCCTAAGTCTTGTGTTGTGGGAGTGTGAGGGGGGCAAGGATGCTGGGGGGAGAAGGAATAGGAAAATGTCATTAGAGGGAGGTAAGGAAGGAGGAAGAGAGCGAAAGGTGATGTGATATAAACGAGCAGAGGTGGAACAAGAAAAGAGGCTCACAGTGAATTTATTTGAATTTCCATTCAAATGTTACCCTGGAAGAAATCCCCAGTTCATGTGAAACTGTGAAGACTGGGACTGCAGGGTCCCTCCTGGGGTTATTTGGCTGCTGCCAAGCAGCATTACTGTTGAGATATATTTTAGAATATACCATGCCACAGCAGGTGCGTGCAATTAGAGGAGAGCTCTCCAAAATAGCAGGCGGCTGTCAATTTTTTAGCAAATGGTGTTGCCCTTTTTTTTTTCTTTGTCCAACTGTGTAGAAATTTATTCTAAGATGCATCATCTTTACAGAAATGTTTTCAAAGGACCTGTTATTTTTACCCTTCTGTTGCTTTTTGTGGCCAGACGAGGAGCAGAAGGCTATTCCAATGGCCACTGTGGGTGAGCTTTGTTTCACTGGGGGAAGCTAACGAACAAACAAGTTTCAGGAGACCTTCCTTTCTGAAAGCAGAGGGCAGATTTCCTCCTGGCTGGAATTTAACAAAATTACAACAATTGCTACCTTTCTAAAGCATTAGTATTGCTATCATTTGGCTTTTTATGGTGTTTCATGAATGTATCACACCTCAGAACACTCCTATATGGTAAATTTGCATTTACATCCCTATTTTCTACATTGATAAGGTATGCGACAAACTGTCATGATTAGACTTTGTTCCACAACATGGATTGAAATTAAATAGCTTTTAAAAAGTACCCACCAAACAAACAATTTAGCTTGATGAGTTCCAGTGTTTTATTATTTCTTGGATTAGGCAAATGCCTTCTCCTGGAACAAAGGGCTATGGCTGTTGTGGTATAAATCAGACGTTTACCATAGAATGTCTGCACAGTAGAGACACAAACAGAATTTGGACACCCCTTCAGTAGGTGGGTTCCCCCCCCCGCCCCGAATGGTAGGGGACAGAAAATAGATTTATATTCCCTTGGCTTCTTTGGTTCCTTCCCAAGTGCTTTTTGCTCAGCAAGGGGAGCGGGCTGGAAATGTTCTCCCACAGCTCTATGCAGCACTGGCTGCAGCCGTGCAGGGAACCTGGCAGTGATGCTGGCTGCTGGAGGAGGGTGACATAACCGGGCTAGTGTGACTGCCCAAAGTGACCCATGAGCCACTCGCGCCAACCATGACATCCCCCTGTCCCAGACTTTTGGGCACGTGCCTGTTGTGGGGCAGCTCTGTGAACTGCACGGAGCACATGGGGTAAGTCTTAATGGCCATGTACTTTGTTTACCAGAACTGCTTCTGAGTGGGGTGTCTGCTGCTCTGCTCTAGCTCAAAGTATTTTCCTACCCTTCCAAAAACCCTTTTGACCCTAAAATGTTCCCATGACTGGCTCTCTAATTGTGTACAATTAAAGTGCTACTTTTTGCTCTGGTCTCTTGAAGTGACGATGGCTACTGAAATCTCAGGTGCTGTAACTGGCAGGTCTCCACTCTTGCAACATGGGCAAGAATACATGCAGTATTCATGTTCAGAATCACAGGCTGCTTTACCCTGCGGCTGAAAGAGCTTTCGCCATTCCCAGCTGTAGTGCTAACGATGACGTGTCTGTGTCCTGCAGGGATTGGTGACCACAGTGGCTATTATAAACTAGTCAGTCTGGACACGTAAGCTGTATTGCGTTCACAAAGAGCAGAAATTTATTTATAAATTGTTCAAGTGTGCTGTATTGCTTCCTGTGGAGCTGTATCACTCTTGTCTACTCCACTCTGTCTGTCGTTGTGAACCTTGTAGCCAGCTGCTTTGTGAGCAAGGCGCCTGGGGAAATGGAAGGAATGTTTCCACTCCTAATTTCTGTGATCCTTTGGGGTGGAATTGGCAAAAATAAACTCCAAATCCCACCACAGACAAAGCCCTCCCCGTGAGTCACCATTCATGCTACAGTGTACAGATCTATGCATCTCATCTCTTTATCTGCATGCTTTCACATCAGCCGTTTCCCTTCCAGCAGTGAAATGGTATGTGTCGATACCTGCAGGTCATATTTTTTTTTATTTCTGAATTCCTGCAGGTTGTGTGGGACAGTCCTGGAAGTCAGCGTTGTGGCATTTAGGGTTGGTATGCTAAGGACATTTTTGGAGATTTTCTTCTGTGGATTTTAGAAACAGAGTATCAGACAGTCAGTTGTTTCATGCCCCTTTTGCCTGGGACCACATGAGTTTCCTTCTCTTTTCCTTTTAAATTACAGGCTTGGGCATTTGGTCATTGTTGGTGTGGCAGTGGGAGAGCTGGAAGCCGGCCATGTGCTGGGAGACATGCCGATTGTGTGAAGGTTCATCCCCTGCCCTGTAACCTAGCGCAGAAGATGCACTCTCTGCCTTCTGTTTTGCTTTTGTTCAAACTTTGTCATCCTAAACTGGATGATGCCTACAGCCATCTGCTGTATTTGGTAGTCTGCGGCGTCATGCCGACTCAATTATGCACCTCTCTGGGATAACAGCAGGCCACTTTTCTCTTCAACTTGGAAAGAGTGTTTTTCCCATCCAAATGAAGGCTGAGATAAGCAGGAGCCTCCAGAAGCAAGCTGGATAAGCTGTTCCTATCCACCTCAGGTGGACTCTCCATGTCTGCATGGTGGAGCTGTCCGGGTGTGGTGGGACAGCTGCCAGTCTTTCACCACGGCTGAGATGCTCCATCCTGGGGCTTCACGCTCTGATGTGGTGGCAGATGTGCTCCCCTGTGGCAGCATTTAACTATTTGGCACTTTTAATCTTTACCATCTCCTGTGGGTTTTTTTGTGAATGTATATTACACCAAGTAGTTTGGGATGATATGAAATGAAAGAAGATGGTGTAAGTGTAAATTACGGTTGCTTTTTTCCAGGCACCAGGGAGAGAAGGGCTATGAAGAGACCACAGTGAGCCTTACAGTGGGCTCCAAGCAGAGTTGTTTTGTTATGCTTTCACAGTCACACAGAAGTGACCAAGCAGTAGGATTTATGTGTGTCATACAACCTGTGACCTCAGTCTTCTTCCTGTGGTGGGCTGGGAAGACGTAACTGGAATCTGGGATAAAATGTTATCCTTTCATTTTGCTGCAGGTTTAGGATAAATTTCGAGACTCCAGGACTGCTTCCAGTTTTCTTCTTTGCTTTCCCTGCAGGTGGTGGACATGATGTGTTTCAACAGGTAGTCATCCAGGCTTGCTGTTTGCGTCCTTCTGAGCTGCCCATAGCACCCTGATCCTTTTTCTCCTTCAGTGTTTCTCCTCTTTCTTATATGAGGACAGGGGTCAGATCAAGTGTTGGGGAGCTAGAATAGAGGACATAAACCTCATCTCAGGGACCTGTGCTATTTACATTCAAGACATTTCTGGCCCCACCAGCTGTTCCATGGGCGTTATTTTCAGAAGGGCAATAATCCGCGGGAGGTCAGGAGGATGGAATTGTGAGAATACGTCGGGTGAAGGAGATCAAGACGCTTGGAAGTCCTCAGGCCTTGTCATGACAGAGAGTCAGGATCCCAGATGCTTATGGCTTGCAGACTGGGAGAACTCAAGGAGAGTTCTGAATGTGCTGCTTGTATGGCTAGGAAAGGCTGCTTAGCCCGGCGTTTGTTAGCTGTTTTCAAGTCATTTGTGTTTACACTGCTGGCAGGACCACCTGGTCTTTTTTGAACAATAATATATAAATATGTGTGTGTGTGTATTGCTGCATTTCTGCATTTATTTTTAGCCCTTTCCAAAAACCCCCGACAGGTTTGAAAGATGCTGTGGATTGTGAGTGGTGCCTGGCGGCATTGCTCACATTGACGGTTGACAGAATTTCCATGATAAATCTCTGCTTTGAAAGGCTTATAACTCATCCTTCTATTCTTGGTCCTGCAGCTCTTGTATCCTGGGAAAAAAAAAAAAACTTTTTAAAAACTACATTTTCCCCACAGGTTTGTGAAAATCAGTTTTGTTGGCTTAAACCAGAACTTTTTCAAAGCAGACGTTGAGTCTTATCACTTTTTTTTTCAGTCCCTAATTCCAAATGTGTGGCAGGACTCTTTAATATGTTTCATATGGTCAAATGGAAAAATTATTTTGCATATCAGACTGACGCAGACACTGGATAGTGTAAATCAGTAGGGAGCCAACAGCAATTAGCTCACCACCACCAGCGATGATGAAGCACAAACCCAGCTGAATTATGGCAGAGGCTGGGCAGTCTCCAGATCTGGTGTGATACCGGTTGCAGAGTCATAGGGTGAATGCTCCTCGTATCAAGAACTAGCAGTGAGATGAGATGTACCATGTTTTTTTTACATTCATAAACAAAGGGCATTCATATTGCTATTACGTGCAATCAGCACAAGAAATCCAGTACAAATCAGCAGGTGATAATTTTAATGAAAACATACATAGTTATTCCTTATTAACTTTATGGTTTATATGTCCGTAGTGTCTTCCATCCATGCAGTGCAAAGCAGCTCACAGTTGTTACTCTGTACAGTTCCCCAGTGAAGTCGTACACGCATCGTTGTGATTTCTAGTGCACACCCAGAAGAGAAGGTGTTGTGAGGAGATTTAATGATGTGCCCTGGTGGTGCCGTGAATCCATGGCAAAACAGAGAACAGCACACAGGAACCTGAGTTATGCAACAGTGCTGGAAGGACTGAGCTGCATCTCTTCCGACAGTTTTCACAGTTTTTGAAAGCTGTTGAAATGTGAGCTGCAAATAGTACGTTTCTATGCAGATAGTAGGTGCTAATTCAAAACATGAAGGTGATGAACTTGAAACTGGGTCCTGACACACAGTGAGAATTTTGGAGGGAGCATTGGGAACTTGAGCTGACTCAAAGTCAGTGTAATTTCATATGCAGCGTTCAGTAGGCCATTCAAACTCGCATTATCTTTTGGCAGATGGGAATAACACTTATTCCCTGCCTCACCAGGAAGGCTGTGAGGTAAAGTACATGCAGAAGGCTTTGTATATGCAAGAGCTCAGCTGTTTTTCAAACTGTATTAGTAGCTGTTTGAATGATGGATATGACTTTTCCTTCAGGTCTTGCCTGACATCTCTGGACCCTCATGGTTACAAAACCACTGCTATTACAAAATGGAAATAGTCCTGTGTTGCTTTTGTGCATGTTGCATGGGTACACACAGAGTGCTGTATCTATGTTTTACTGTAGCTCCAGACACAAAGTTTAAACCTTTTTATCCTGATTTGTCTTCCTCTGCAACTGATTTCCCTTTGGTTTTTGTTTTTTGGGTTTTTTTTTTTTGGTTTGGTTCCCCTGTCCAACTCTTGGTTGTCTCAGGGTGTTGCATTGCTGTAGGATCTCAGCACCTCCTTAGCAGGTGGCAAGGGCCACTATGTTCATTTTCCAGATGGGAATTTCAGGCAAAGAAAGGCTCGGGTGACCTGCCTGTTGTCAGACACAAAGCTTGCTGGAGCAGGAACCTGAGGGCACTCTCCAGAGCTTCAGGCCGGTGCCTAAGCTCCTTGTCCAGACTCAGTGCTATCTTTTGTTGCCGTTCTGATCCCATCTGGCTGTCAGCTGTACCAGCCGGTGCTCCGTGGGTATTTACGCTGCTGCCAGTTCTCATGTCTCAATTGGGAGTCATTTAATGCGGGTGACTGAGATTCCTTGAGAGGAAGAATTTGAAGTATCCCAGACAATGGTATGGTTAACATTGATTTTGTCATAAGACTGTTTCTTAGTATTTATTTTAAGGATTGTTGACACACAGGAGTTTTTCTAGGGCTTTAGTATCTGTGGTTTCAGCCATGAAAAACGGTCAGAGGCAAAACAGTCTTGGCATTGGAGTTTAATATCCTTCCGTTGTAAGAGAATAGAATAAATGGGAAGAGAAACGGATGATTTAAAATATTCAGTGATAGTGAGTTCGTAAGAAAGGCACAGCGCAACAATTTTCATGACGCATTTGGCATTTTTGAAGAAAGATTCCTGATAAAACATGACTGCAAGTCAACAGAGTCAACAAATGAATCAGAGAAGGGAATGGGGCACGTCTCCCCTAGTAAAAAACTTTATTACATATTCTCTTACTTTCAATTATCCTAATTTGAAGTGGGGAGCTAATGAATATTGCTAAATGGATTGTAACAAACAGCAGCACTGTGGACAAAAAATAATTATTATGAACTGCAGTGTATCGCCCGCAGTGAAGTTTTCACAGATTTGTTGGTTTTAATGCTGGGGTGACTGGTCTGACTGTCTGCTTACTGTAGGGGAGAGGACCTTAACCAATAATTTCTGATGGGGTCGGTAACTTCTATTAGTACCAGTGCATACCTTTTTAAACCCTATTGCAATAATTAGAAATTACCTCATCCCTGGAAGCACAGTCTTGTGCTTTCCAATTGTTAATTAAAATAATAGTTCTCATTGTAAGAGTGCTTCTGTTAGAAGAGCAATTGGTTGTGAGAAATGTTGTCTCCATTGCAAGTACTTGCATATCAGGATTAAAATGCTTCTTACCTTTGTCTCAGTAATTGCAATAGAGCAAGCTGTAGGCGCCCATTGCAGGCCAGTCTGTGGTGCAGAGGTGCTGGGGGTAACATTGGAGGTGGCACTGTGTGCATGTAGGGCGCAGCCAGGCCTGGCTGTATTTTGTGTTTCTGGGTCTGAGACGGTATGGATGTGTGCTGCTGTGATGTGACGCACATCTGTATGTGCATCGCAGCCTTGCTGCTTGCTTAGAAATGCATGTAGGGGGGGTGGCAGCCCTGGTTTGACTTGCTGGGAGGAACACTTTGAAAAGATATAGGCTATTTGCGCCATAGGGAGCGGGCTCTTCACCTTACCCCCAGGTATGCGCTGGGAGAGGAAAAGGGCTAAGGCATCTCAGCATTTGTGCTTCTGAGGATCTCCTCAAGCTCTCAGGTCCCTCACTGGGCTGGGAGCTATGATGTGCTTGTGTGGTCAGAGATATCCATCAGGAATCAGTGAAGATTGTCCTGAGGTCTCTTTCATTTAACAAATGTCTTTATTGTTGATTTAGAGCTGGGCACTTTAATGAACTTTTCAGAAAGTCCTCAAATTTGGCATTTCTCTGGAAATGCCAGGGACAAAAGGAATCTGGAGCAACTAGAAATATGGAGAGGAAAGTATAATTGTGTCCTTAGAAAATACAAGACCACACCAGGGGGAGAAAATAATCTAAAGCCTAATTTCCAAGGAAAAAAAGGTGAGAAAAGAGTTCTCATGATCTGTAAGGGGAAAATTAATTGAAAAAAAAGAGCCAATTTTTTCAGTGGAATACCAGTTACAAACCACACGTGCTTTTGGGTTGACATCCATGTTATGCAGCGAAGGTGATGGTAATTTCTACTATACATGTTTACCAAAGTGCTTTCTTGAATCTGGGCTGAAGTGGAAGAAAAGCAAGGTGAGAACTGAATGCAGCTTCACTGGACTACATGATTTAGCAATGGCTAATTTTAGGCACTTGTTTCTGAAACTTCTTGCCCGTAGCCTGGCACCCATCAAACTGGTTCTGCCAGGAGCACTTTTCAACCTCAAACTTTGTTCCCAGGCTGAAAAGCTGGCATGGCATTTACTTAAAAAACAAACTCAAACAAATAGCAGCAAGTTTCTGACCTCAGGCTTGCCTCTCCCTGCTAATCTGATTCCTTTTAAGGATAGGAGCTGGTAGCTAACGTGATTTCTAGTGAAACCCTATGTGTAGCTGAATATGAGTGTGTCGAGTTTTGCCGTTAAAAATGTCATGTCCTCGCAGCCCGTATCCAGTTTCTAGAAAAATCGTGCAATATGTCTTTTGCTTTCTTTATTATTGTCATATAGCTGACCATCGCCGTCATGCCTTTTTAAAGTTAGGTTCATGTCCAGCACAAACAAGAAAATTGAACTCTCTCATGGGTCCCTAACATTTCGTTTTGATCTCTAGCTTGGCCGCATCTGTCCCGACCCTTCCTATATCTAAATTAACTTTACAATAAAGATGAGCTCTGGTGTACGAATAGTGAGTCACAAACCCCAGCTCGGAGTAACCCCTGAACAATTTCCCACTGTGGTCCAGCCCTGAGAGACGGAGATGTTATCTCAAAAAATAACAGTGGTCTGCAGGAGGCTTGGTCTTGCTCCTGCAAATGCTGCAGTTGGGCTCTTGCCTCGCAGGAGCTTGTCACGGGCCAGCTGAATGGATTTTGTAATACAGAAATGAAAAAAGAAAAAAAGTTCCTTATCCGCTAATAAGATGTAGCCACCTCGAGGGAGAAAAGTGGCTTAATGTGGCAGTTCTGCGGGCCTCAGTCCAGAAATAGCTTTAAAGGAATACGTAAATATTCTATGATTCTATGAAATATTTTAGCTTTTCTGAGTTTTGCTTCCTGGCTTACTGTGGGGGAATACTTTCTGCTAGCAAATGTGGTACGATTGCTTTTATTCATCCAGAGACCAGCGTTTTTGTATTAGTAGGTAGGCTACGAAGCCCTGTGTGGCAGACTGCATTAGAGGACAGGGGAGCGTGTTTTATGCCAGCACTGTAGTGCTTTCATGGTGCTTTTGCTACTGTTGTGCTTGGGAAGCATAGGGGCTTGGGAGGGGGTGACAAAACCCTCTGTGCAGGAGCACAAAATGGTGAAAAGCATTCACGTAGAGAAGCTGCTGAAGGACTTGAACCTTCCCATGGGAAATTTGTGAGCAGCCAGTAAAGTGGGGTGTTCTGCACCCCTTATCCACATACATCCTGCTGTGGGGTTCCTGCACAGGCGTTGAGGATTACCGGATTCCCAGACATGTCTCAGGCAATGCCTAGGGGCTAGCAGAAGGGAGCTAAAACTGTGTTTGAAGCAGCCACTGTTTCCACCAGGAGAATGCTAGTACATCACGGTTCTCTCAGACATTTTATATTACTGATCTAATGCATACTGTCTTTAAAACATATTTGGTGTGTATTTATTGCATGTACTCTCTGGTGGAGGTGCGTTGTCTGGTTTGTGATTGGCAGGATTGGTTACACAATATTGTTTGTGCTTCCCGGTGGCTGGAGGAACACACAGCTGCCTCTGGGATGGATATTGGCCCATATGAATTTAAAAATTAGTTTCCATGACTGACATTCGCTTTCTGAGAACTCTGTTGCCCGTCAAACTCAATTGCTCAAATGTCTGTGGGAAACCAGTGGTGGTATGTGAATGTGGTCTCAGCAAATTCATTTTAAAAAATGTAAAGCAATGTTCACTGGAGGAAAAATGAAGCATTTCTGCATTATTTGGCTAGAGTGAGTGTTATAAGCTCATTTGATCCTCTGTCTTTTTCTGTTATCAAATTTTCATGACGATGTTTTTTATATATATATATGGTATTACAATTCCTGTGGTCCCCAGAAAGATCTTTAATCATCTAGACCATGTAAGCAACAAACACTTAAGGCAAAAGCAAAGGTATTAATTTTGCACTTCCATCACAAATTTTCCCCTAAAAAGTGTATCTTAAGGAGCTGCCACTCTCCATCCTCATTCTCAGTCCATCTGCACCTCTGCTGCAGCAGGTAACCTAATTGCCTAAATGTTGTGCTTTATTCACAAATGGGTGCAAAAACTGACATCGGCCCTGTACAGGATCCCTCCTGTAATCCCTGCTGGGAAGAGGTGCCAAAATTCCTTGGGGCAGTTAGAGGCCTTATTGGGGAAAAAGAGAAGAGGCTGAGTTCTCACCTGACTGCTAAAGGTAAAAGTTGACCGGTGCCTGTCTTGGTGTTTCTTACTGCAAACCAGTCTTAATCACAGCTGGAAGCTCCTCATACTCCGACCAGCTCTTTCAGCTCTGAGAGCTGGATGTGATGTGAACTCAGTATGGAACTCCACACCCCACATCACCCAGGTATTGGTTCCCCTCCTCTTTTTTAAAAATTTTTTGTTTCTCTGTAACTAATTCTAGGTTGATGCTATAGCCCTGAACAGGACTGCCTGGTTTTCTTGTTTGTTTGGGTTATTTATTTATTTATTTTAATGCTGTTTGTAAAGACACTGCTGCCCTTTTCTATCATTGTTTTTGCCACCGGGAAATTTCTGATTTTTGTGCACCTGGTGATAGTTCACCAGGTCGGAAGAAAAGCATCGGACTTCCCTGGGAGCTTTACTGAGCAGAGAAAACCACTAGTGGGATATGATTGAAACAGTGACACCATATCCCTTCAGCCGCCTCTCGGCTTCAAGCTGGTTCTTGGAAGTCATTCTCCCTTGCTTGGATGAGTAGAAAATTGGGTGCCAGCTACTCTTGGGCCCAGAATGAGAGAGATGGTGTGCTGTCTGTACCTTGATTCTCCTGCTGAATGCAGGCTTATAAAGTCCCCTGGGGCATCATTTTGGCCAGAGTGCCTTGTTGCTAAGAGCCTCCTGAGGGAGCAGCAGCGGCAGAGGGGTGTCCCCTGGGGACAGCAGTTCCCCTTGTGACTGCCTTCGGCTTCCCGGGAGGCAGCAGTGGCGCTGGCAGGAGAGGCAGCAGTGGCGCTGGCAGGAGAGCTGCTGCTCCATGGCTCCTGCCGATGCTGGTGGTCAGCAGTGCTCACCGCTGCTGCAGGTTGGGCTCTCCGCTACGCTACGCTGACTTTTTCCATTGTGAATTTCTGCATTCTTCATGCTTTGGCCATTTGCAGTCCAGTCAAGCATGTTCTCCTTCCTATGAACACACAGTGCTTTTATTCTTTGGGGTTTGGATGTTTGGCCTCAGTGATATTTTGTGGAAAATTGATTGAGGGGAGATTTTGTAGCCTGGCATCTTTTTACCTGTTCCCTTTTAAGTCTTAAATATTATCAGCTTTGAGTTTGCTTGAGCATTGCCCTGCTCACATCTTCTGAAAGAGGAAACAACTTGCTCAACCCATGTGCTCTGGATCAGCCATTACTTTTAAGTATTTCTCTCAGTTTCTCCCTCATTTGTCTCTTGGCCCGCTCAGCTGTCCCACTGTGCTGTTTAGAGAGAGGAGAGGGATTACAGGCATGACCTTGTCTCGATTCATTACTTTGTTAGTTTTGGCATTCTATGTATTTTTAAATATAGCTTTTCCTTTTATAGGATTAAGTATTTCTGTTTTAAGAGCTTGGTGAAACACACGTTTGCCTGTTCTCCTATCTAAGGCTGGGCAGCTGATCAGCACAAGGCTGTAGACCAGAACTGGCTCCTGGCTCCTTCAGACACCAGTTAGAGGAGGTGATGCTGAAATGGTTTTAGGTGTGCTGACCAAGGAGACAGCTGGGGATAGTATTTCTGTTAAATGTCGGTTCCAGCTCTCACTGGAGAATTACATTTTGAGAGGCTGAGCGGACCCCAGCAGGTACGACTCTGGAGAAAAGAGGGACGAGAACAGAATGAANCGTTTAAAGATTGAGTGCCTATCCAGGGGCTGAATTTAATATATAATGTTGATTTAGGCCACAACTATAAGATTGTCCATCCATCCGTATGGTACAAAGCAATAAATACAAAATCTCTCTGAAATGACAGGCCAGCCTCTCTGCTCACTGGCTGAAGTAAACGTGCTCCTATCATGGTGTGACAGCCTGGCTGGCCTTAACAGTGGATTCCAAGAATCACAAGTTTATGGTCTGTCAGCCAGTGCAAACATCCATCCATCAAGTATTCCCCACTTGTTATACCTAGAAGACAGAACCACGGAGCCATTAAGAAATGAGTGGCAGAGAGAGATTATCTGCTTTGATGCATGTATTCTCTAGGCTGGGAGACAGTGAGCTGCGATGGTTGTACTCCTGTGGTCTCAAAGACCAACAAAACACCACCTGTGAACGTGTGGATTGTAGAGGTCTGAAACAGCATAGAGGAGATCCTTATCCTCATTTTTCAGCTATACTTTGCTCTCCAGCAGAGGCACAACACTTCTGAGTCCCCGTAGCACAGAGGTTTTAAAGTTTGGGCTATTGCTTATTATTATACAAGAATAGTTTATTAAACAAGGTCTGGGTTAGTGCTTGAGTGGCCCTATGAGACAGCAATATTACTCAATACCCAAGTTTTCCAAGGGGAGTGATCTGCTGTGAATATGCTTTAACAAGCTCCTGACTTATTTCATTGTGTCTCTCTCCCAGCAAGGTGGCACTCTAAGGGACAGGGCTGTGCACATGCCAGTTAAAAACCCCAGGTCAGTGGGACTAATCCTGCCTCCTTGCTGCATTGTGTGGCTGTGGGTGCTCAGGTGGCATCTTCCTTTCTGGGCTGAAGACCCCCAAACCAAGCCTTCTTCGATCTTAAATGGTCCCTGAAGTTTCTAACACAGCTAAAGATCCTTGTCCTGGCATTGTCATCAAATTCCAGTTTCATTCTTTATGCCCCCTGTCAGGCTCCTTGCTGGGACACAGTACTTTACTCGTCTCCAGCTTTCCATCCTGCAGAGTCCCGTGGGATGGGAGACTGTGTGGAGAAAGGATGGAAGGGTACTTCCTTTGGGTGAACAGGGGGATCCAAGGTCAGAAGGAGACAGCCTGTGAAAGCTGGAAAGTGGGAGCAAGGGATGAAGTTCAGAGAAAAGGCATCAGCTGGGGGAAGAAAGGCTATTCTTTGGCCTGGACAATTAAATCTTAAGAGAGCTAGGTACCCACAGGAACTCTTTGCAGAGATGGTTGGCAGTGGATTCTCAATGTCTCTCAAGACCTTGCCTCTTAAAACATCTTTCAGGGCCCTGTTACTGCATTGGCAAGCAATCGGATGCTCAGGGGACAGGTTTTGCTACCCTCTTCCTGCTGAGTTGGCCTCATGTCACAGATGGCTTCTCTGGGTGCCGAGGTGTGCTAGGGGATGCAAGGAGGGAGTGTTTCCATCAAAAGAGGGTGGAAGGCTCTGCTCTCTGTCCAGCTCTGCCCAGTCTTCCTTGGTGTAATGCAGGGGCAAGCAGGGGAGCTGGAGGGGGTTTCTGTTAGCCAGTCAATCAATCATTTCCCAATGTTTATTATTTATCCCCCTGGCTGAGCCTTCCCCTCATCCGTGCCACTCTGGGCGATGGGGAATTTTTGTGATCTCTGAGCAGCAGAGGCTGGCGGGCAGCCTGATCAATGCTAGCAGCTCATTCTCAACCACGTGAGAGGAGAAACAGCAACAAGGAGAGATGGAGTTAGAACTTTATTAGGAGAAACCTAGGCACAATTGACTAAAATCTCATGTTAAGGAGAGCACACAGGTCTTCCCAGGATTAAAAAATACACACATATAAAAAACCTTACAAACAAAAAAAATGGTTTCCCCCTCTCTGTGTGTGAGTGTGTAGGTATGTATAAGGAACTGTACCAAAGCTAACTACGCATCAGGAGCAAGGATTCACGATCCCTTTCAGTGGCCCCTAAGAGAAGGAATGGCTCAGTCCCCTCATCAGCTGATCCCAGGCCATTCGCTCATGTAGTCCAACGTTGGGAAGCTGTGGCCCATGTCTGAAAGGGCAGCGCAGGGTAAACAACAGGGAGCAGCTTAGCTCTGTTTAGCAATTGTCTTTAAAATAGGGATGTCAGCTCTGCAGTGAGAAAATGTATCTGGAGTGGGAGCTGCCTACAGACCTCACCCACACCCACAGCACTTGGGCCCCTGTGGCTGCTCTGAGAGGCTACAGTGGCGGAAAGATCTGGTCCATGGCTGGTTTCTTATGCCATATGCGCTAGGGATGGGGTGGAGAAAAAGGCGACCTGATGGCAGAACAGGGGATTGCTGTGAGGACAAATATCTTGGCTTGCACTGGCTGGCAGGCTTGAGAGAGCAGCCAAGAGCTGAATGATGTGCAGGACCTGGAGAGGACTCTTGCTCCTTGCAAAAGATGCTGAAGTGTTTTGATAGGTTAGTGAGAGAAGACACAGGCCGTACCTCTTCTGCAGATAAACAGAGGATGTTTTTTCTCTCATGTTGGCATCTGGCAGCACCTTTTCAGCAGCATTCATGTTGCTTGAAAGATGAGTTTAAAAAGGGGAAAAATCACTTTGATTCCACACAGTAATTCCTCCTTTTTTACTAGTAGGAGATTTGTTCTCACAGGAGAGTCTCTATTTCTGTTAATGGATATCTTGCTTAGAATTGTTGACATAAGTATCTTGGGAAAATTCCCTAGTCTTCATCAACTGGTCATCTAAGGGATATCCCTGGGCCCTGGGGCCAGTCTGTTGTGCTGACATAGGAATGAGGAAGGGATTCCAATGTTAGACATGAGGCAGCTGTGTGTGGGGGACCACGAATGTCCTTATCTATGGGGAACAGTTATATCCACAGTGTCAAAAAATTCAAGTAGGATTTATTGTATAGGTAAACTGGTATAAAATATCTGGACTCAGGTAGAGAAAAGGAGGGTTAGAAAAAGCGAGAGCAAAGCAGATGAGAAAGTCTTTTTTTTTCAGAAAGCCTACCAGTGTGTTTCTGCTCCCTGCAGGCGAGAGAAACTTCAGCCCAGTACAACTGCCAAGCTGCTGTAGCAAATGTTGAATAGACACCAAAGAAGATGCAAGGGGGTTGAGGTCCAGTCAGCCTGTTGAATACAGTGTCACAGTGGATACCTGCTGGGCAGCCTCAGAAGTCTGCTGGCGTGTGCTCTACCAGGCTAATGATGGCGAGTCTTCAATCCCTGTGGGCCCCATGATGAAAATATGGCCCAGAGCTTCACATCTCAAGACTGGTGCCTGTCTTCAGTGCATGTCTCCCAGTGGCTGCCCCTGATTTAAGCTGTGAGAAGTGCTGTCTGCAATATAACAATGATGTTCACTGAAAAAGTAGCAAGAGGGTGTTAAAACAGAGAGAGGTTAGTGGCAAGAGTCTGGAGTCCACTTTGCAGAAGTTTTACTAAGCGCTAGACTGCTTATTCTCCTCATCCCTCCTGGAGACAGGTCACACAGACAAATCATCCGACCTTGCCTTGCTGCTGGCACGGCTGGTCTTGCTGAACCGACGTTTTTCATTGAAGTAGTTCTCAGGTGCTGCACATTCGTTGGCCACCTCTGGACTCTCCACATAGCTGGACTTAATGAAGGGCCCTTCACCAGCAGCATCCTCCTGGCCATGGACCCTCTCGGTGGCGAAGTTGGCGGTGTTCTGCTGGGAGGCCATCTTGTTGCTGAAGGGGCTGATGAACTTCCCATTGGGACTTGACAAGCACTGGTTAAAATCTGGTGGAGGAGTGTACATCTGAGCTCTTTCTGCTTGTGGGGCGGACTCCAGTCTGCCAGGGGCTGTGCTGGGGCTGGGTTTGTAAGACCGGGAGCACCTCTCTTTGGCTTTCTTCCAGCCCAAGTGGTACAATTCAGCCAGACTCAGGAACAGGGAGAGCACCGCCACAGCCAGCATGAAGACGATGAATACATTCTTCTCTGTGGGACGGGAAACGTAGCAGTTGACAGGGTGGGGGCAAGGTGCCCGCTGGCAGATATACAGGGTCTCCAGGAAGATCCCATACAAGATGTACTGTCCCACAATGAAGGCCACTTCCATGGCAGTGCGAATCAAAATGCTGTAGACGTAGGTGTTCAGCAGACTGCCCCTGAGTATGATTTTGCCTCCCGATTCATCCCAGCAAGACAGCTCAGCCTTCTCTGCCACGGGGCACTTCTGCTGGTAGTAGGTGTCACCATTGTTTTTCATCTCCTGAGCCTCTATTTCTGCCTCCTTCATCTTCCTCTTCTCCTCCATGCGCACCGTGTGCATCGCGTGGCCCATATACACCAGAGATGGGGTGGAGACAAAGATGATCTGGAGGACCCAAAATCGGACATGGGAGATGGGGAAAGCCTTGTCGTAGCAGACGTTCTCACAGCCAGGCTGCTGAGTGTCGCACATGAAGTCAGACTGCTCATCTCCCCAGGAGGACTCAGCTGCTGTACCCAGCACCAGCATCCGGAAGATGAAGAGCACAGTCAACCAGACTTTCCCCACCACTGTGGAGTGTTTATGGACCTCCTCAAGGAACTCTCCCAGGAAACTCCAGTCTCCCATTTCTGCTCACCAGGAGGAGTGAGAAGTCTTGAAGGGAGAATTGGATGCAGCCTCTGTGGGAGAAAATAGAAGAGAGTGGTTCTAAGGAGGGTTGGGAAATGCTCAACTGGGAATGCATGGAATGAAATTATTTGTTTTGTGTCAAAGGAAATGTTTAATTTGACCTGAAATGAATGAGGTCTGGTTTGCAGAAAACTTTGTTTCACTGCCACTGAAAACAATGTGGTGGGGTTTGGGTTTTTTATTCAACTACTGAAACAAAAAGTGATCTTTTGCATAATCCAACTACAACCTGTTAAACAGGCTGCTGAAACTTTGAGGGTGAGCCAGATTTCTGCTTGGTTCAGAAAGTCCTTTCACTGTGGTCTGCATATTGCATCCTCTGTGGACTGTGTAGTTAAAGCAGTATTCATCTGTCTGCAAACTACACTCTGGGGGATCCTTAATGGGCTGATCCCCTGGGAGACAAGACTGGAGTCTACAGCTTGGTCTGAGCAGTGCCTTGGCACTTGCGTATGTTGCCTTTGTGTAATACCTGCACTGACACCGGGAACGCGAAAGTGCTCGCAGCTCTGGGCTTCTTTTCTGAGCTCGATGCCACCACTGAAAGAAATGCACAGAAAATCTTCCTGATGCCCACCTGCCCCTTGTCCATAGGTTACGCTTTGGTTTTGCAGTGTCACCAGTGGCCAGTGTTTCATTTACCAGCTGCAAATGTTTTGGGGAGCGTAAAGACTTCTGTGAGCTGTGTCAGTCCTGTAAACCTAACCTGCTGCCACTCTGTCACACAGCTCTGAGGGGGAACTGCTGCAAAATCTAAATGGTGGATCTTGCTCCCTCCTTTTTCTGTAAGCTCTGAGACAAAATTCACGGTTTGAATGACCCAGGCAAAAAAAAAAAAAAGCCTACTTTGAAATGTCTCCCAAGGACCAGCGGCTCCTGGGAACTGCTGTTTGGTATGTGGTCTGATGAGAGGAAAGGTTTGGTGGGCTGGTAGTAAGATTGCAACGTGAGGATGTAGGAGAGCCTGCTTCAATTTTGTTTCTGACTCTGACAGACTGGTTCTAGCCAAGTCACTTAACCCCCTGGATATAAAGAGAATGGTGGGTTTAATCCATCTTTTGTGGGGCTCTGTGGGAGTGCCTGAGCAATCATTTGATCCATTTATACTCGTCATGCTTACCATCCCAGGGCACTGCAAAGCTCTCCCTTGTGCATGAGTTAAGGGCTAGGTGCTATAAAGTGTGCAGTATTACCTTGGAGATAATGTTCTCCCACAGTCACTCTTTTGGAAAATATCCTTTTAATAAATAAATGAAAAACTTAGCAATCATCATAATGAAATATTAAAAGCACTAGACAAGGTAAATCCCAAAGCCGTAGGGACCAAGAGTGTTAACTCTCCTTCTTTATTGTCCCTTGTCTTGTCTTTAAGAGCCAATTATTTTTACTATACAAAGAACATCTGTGGAGAGTAGACACTGTTAAATGCTGAGAATTTACTGCAGCAATATTGTGTAGATTTGCTGTGCGCAAAAGCTGGAGAACAGAGAGGGACTCTTGTTGAGGGAACAATATCCCCTCCTCTGATTATGTACGTGATATAATTTAATGTAGCAGCACACACAATGATTTATGCCATCGCTTGTTTATGTGCAGTGTCCATCTGCAAGGATGGATGGGACAAAGATCAAAAGTCAAATCCTTAAACTCCTTGTGCTGCTGAGGGCTGCCCTGAGGAAAGGTGAGGACTGCCCAGGTAAGGAGACGGGGAGGTGACCGCCTGCTGCCCCACTGCCAGTGGGAAGCTGTGCGAGGAAGGGAGAAGGGGCACACTGGGAAGCAAAGGATGGGCTTTGGCTCTTTCCTGCTTTGGCAGGCATGCTGCCGTCGTGCAGTGTGGATCCTGGTGGCTGCTCAGAGTATGCTCAAGCTTTCATGTGCTGCCAGCCCACAACTGGAGGAGCAGTAACAGAGAAAACCAGCTAGTCTTTGTGACTCCTTTCTGTCTGCACTGGTAAAATCTGGCAGATCTGTGGGTCTGTCTTATCTTCTGAAATGGCTTTGGTGCAGTTACTGCGTTCTGGAGAAATTAGCATATGGCCTCATTCTGAGGGGAACCAGGGGATTACATACAGACAGATAAATCAGTGATGGGAAATACTGACAGACAGTTGCATTGAAATCAGTATTTTTGATTTTTTTTCCAGAGTGCAGACAAGGCAACCAGCTACCTACAGTTCACTGTACAGGTACATCCAAGACAATATGGTATAGCACAACTGTACGTGTGGAATGTTCCTTCCAAGAGAGCATGAACAATGGTGTGTGCATCCTTGTTTTTCCAGGTGAGTTTGTGTTGTTTGCAGGTGCTCCTCTTGCTCCTGCTGTTGCTAGTTGACAGCTGCCTTTTCTTGAGTCACCTTGCTTGTTGGGGTAGAAATGAACACAGTTGTCCCTGGCTGTGCCAAGGATGAGTTTTCCTGCCCGCCATGTACGTGTGCACTACCATGTGCAGGTAGTTTGGGGTTTTACTATGGCTTGCTTTCCCCAGGGAAAGGACACCTAGACACTTGCAAATTGCAAAAATCAGTGTGTACAAAACATGAAGTTGGCAAACGCAAGTGCAAGAGAAGTCCAGAAATAAAAAATGTTAATGGATGTGACAATAGCAGTAATTTACCTGTCTCACACATGCACAATATTTTCCAAAAGGAGGTAAATCAGAAGGATCCAAGGCTGGCAGCCGTGAGGCTTAGGCTAGATATTAGGGCCATTCCTTCTGCCCTCCTGGCTGCTCCTGCACGGGCTGTTTAAAGGAGGGGCTGCCCAAAGAGCCAAATGCCTCCTGGTAATCCTGCTGGCAGTCCCACAGAGAGCCAGGTGTCTTCTGCAGAGGGGTAGGTGGCCACAGAAAAATGGGTGTTGGATACCAAGAGAAAGGGTTTCCCTCCTCGTGCAGTGTTTTTGGCTTAGGTGTTTTTTAGTTATTAGCAAGCTATTCTTGCAATGCCAGTCCAAGGGCCTCCTAGAACAGAAGAGAGCATCTAGCTCTCTGCTGCCAGTGGGTGAAGAAGGATTGTTGTCACCTCCTGACAATTTTTCCTGGCTGTGCAGGACTGCCTCTGACCTAGCCTTTCTCCTCAGGGCTTTACTATTCTTGGGAATTTTCCATATAGTTTCCTTTCCTCATTCCCAGACTACTGCTGTCCCCGTATGCTTTGACCTCTCAGCGTGTGAGCATCTGTGGCCTTTTATATTCCTTGTTTGGACTCAGTCAGACAAATCTTGTCTCACTCTGGTGTGACTTGGCGAAAAACACCTCTGGGTATCTTTGTGGGGTCTCAGCACCTGATAGCAGACTGTCTTGACAGCAGAGTCATGCATATTCATGCAGAGTGGCGGGCTGTGCAGCTGCCCGGCTCTGCTTTTGGCTGTCAGATTTCTGCTGGATCAACAAAGAAGCTGTGCGCAGTCATGGGATCTCGGCACCGGGAAACGCGTCTGTGACAAAGACCAGTGCAGCCTGGCACAAACCCAGCGATGTGGCCGTCCCAGCTTAATCATCACCTGGAACACTATTAAAGCTGGGGAAAACCGAATATCACACTGCAGGCCAGGCGTAGAGTCTGCCCAGCTCCAGGCTGCCTTGTGACTGCCAAATTCCATGATAAAAATACCCCAGCGGGGATGGCACCTGCCAGTACTCCAGGCTGGCTTCTCAGCCACAGGCTGCTCTCCACCATCCTTTTTTTGTGCTGTCTTTATCAGAATGGGAAGGGGAGGGAAAGCGTCCATTGATCTCTGAGCAGTTTTGCCCATCTTTTTCATGCTGCCACGTGCTCTGAACAACAGGCGAGCATTTTGTATCGCTGCTGCTTGCTCTGGTCGGTGTGCTTGTTCTGGATGGACCAACTCGGGCTTTGGGGAACAGCTAAGTAATTCACACCAAAGAAGCACGAGGGCTGTTCCTGAGCAGTCCTCTTCTTTATATGAGTTTGTTTCCCCTGGAATTTTTAAGAAGAAATTTTCCCCTCTTTAGAAGACAGGCGAGACTATCAGTGGCGATATAAATAGCTGAGCTTGACACTTCACGCTAACTTTTCCCACAAGGAAGGTGACAGGAGGTCGCCATCTCTGCAGGATGTTTCTAAAATAAAGTGGAGAGCCTGATTATGACACTGTTTCTGCTCTCCCTCGCTGGGCTCACCTCTTCCCCTTGGCAGGTCCCAGGCGCACAGAGAGGCTCTCCAACGAAGGCTCCTCTGTGTGGGAGAAGCGTGGCTCCCAGGGAGGGGGAAAGTAACAATGTCAAAGTCATTGTATTTTTGCCCCATCTGCATATGTGATTTGCTCAATTGGATACAAATGTGTGTATCTGATAGTTAATGAAATGTCCCAATGAACCAGAAGGCTGGGCCCCAAGATGTCGTGAAGAGGCTCACACACCATACACAGGGCTCTGGGCCGGGGGGAGGCGCATGCAGCAAATCCATCCCCTCTGAGCTCCCAGATAGGGTGGCAGATGTCTCCTCTAGGTACTGGGCACATGAGAAGTGATAGCCCCATGCCGTGGGGCATCCAGGCCAGCTGTGGCATGGTCAGTGCCTAGGAATTCCTTGTGGCCTTCCTTCCTCCAGCTGTGTCACCTCATAGCAGGTTCAGGTGAGCGTGTGGCACAAGAGATGGTTACTGTGGGGGTATGGTGGCAGATATCTTTTCTCCTGTGTTCATGACTGCCAGGCTGCAGCCAGACCTGAGTGGTTCCCGCACTGCAAAACTGGATGCTCACACCTGTAGACACTTGGGAAGGACACTTCCAGCTCTGCACTGGAGATTAGTTCATGCTGCTTTGCTATATGGCTGTGTGTTTTACTTAAGGATCTCCATCCCCCTGTTAGCAGTAGTCCAGCCTCACAGCATCCCACGCAGTGCAGATGCTGTTGTCTTTATCTTGCAGATGGTGACCACTGGGGTACAGAAAGGGCAAACTGTTCAAGGTCACTGTGTTAGTGGCAGTCTGGGGACAGAGCTCAGGGGTTGTGGCTTGCAAAGTTGTGTCCTTTTTTCTGCGTACTCCTACCTCTTAGACTTGGCGATAGCGACACAACAGTGCTTCTACAGCACAAAAACATCTGCTTCTACAGACCACAGCCCTTCTCTCCTGTGCCCCGAGACAATACTGTCTTGGTGACCTGAAAGAAATCCCTCTCATGCTACCTTTCTATAGCGGGTACACCTGGCGGAACCAGAGGGTCTCTTTTTTTTTTTTTTTGGTACTTTTCTAAGAGACAAACATCTTGTTATTGCTGGCAGAGCCTGCAGCCATAGTCAGTGCCCTAAAGGAAGAAGCAGCCTTTTCAGCGTACATATACAGTGTTCTTTTGTTGCCAGGTCAGGATGCATTTTGGGGGCACATGGCTTACAACGTTAAAAGATGAATAAAGTTAGAAATGCACTGTCCAGCGTGGCTGCGATGCTTTGAATTCCAGAGGCTTTTCATAGCTTTGTGACACAGATCGATGCTAAAACCCACCTCAGCAGGTATCTTTTTGTTCACTGTTTACTGACACTGGCTCCTTCATATGGGTATACAATAGACAAGCAACGACCTATTTAGGCATTTTTGTCCAAGCTCTGGCTTTGTCCAATCCCTCTGGCTTCATATATATGCCCGCATAGGTTTCTGCCTGAAATAGGCCAGTTCTTTAGCCAAATTTGTAACTCTGATATGTGCAGGGATCTGGACTAAATAGGTTTGTATTTCTTTATGCTTTAAAAAAAAAAAAAAAGCTGACATGTTTGCATAGGTTCCTTTCTAGTTCCTTGGGTTCAAAGTCCTGTGCTGAACTAGTATCAGGGAGAGTGACTTTGACTCCAGTGCTCAAATCTCACAGGAGAGGCAGAGCTTTGTGTTAACAGCTCCCGTCCTAGAAGACAGACATCCAATGTTTCTTATCTCTCTGCTCCTCCTGAGTTCACTGCAATTTCTGGAAGGGTGATACTGGTATCCAGACCACTGGCCCTGCTTGCAGTTGCAGACAGCTTGTTATTCCTTGATGAGGTGTGCTTTTCCCCTCCTCTCCAAATGTGGAAAATCTCAGAGTTCACAAAAAAGAGAATGGGTGAGAAGATAAGGGAGTTGAATGACCTGTCACCTCCTGAACACACACACAACCCTGACGCACACAGAGACACAGGCAGAGGGAAATCACTCAACACCTCCAAGTGTATACATCAGGGATGTGTTACAAACACAGATGACAGTATTATGTAGAATATTTTCATCTGAAGTGATGGTGGAAGCTGCAGACTCCCAGTTAGCTGAATTTTTATTATTTGTCGATCTAGGTCATCTAAAGCTCTTCCCCTCCACCCCCCACCCCACCCCCCTTCGCCAGGGTCAGATTGTGCTTTCATATATCCACATATTAGGGCCAGGCTCTGCATATGTAGATGCAGGAGACCAAGAACAGAAAAGACCTTGAACTCAGATGGGTCAGGCTGAGGAGTGTAGTTGTCCCACTGTGTTTGAAAAGTCCGCATCAAATAGTTACCTGGTATCCAGGCTTACACTTAGCATGCAGGGAGCACCCTCTAATTCTCTTCAAATTTTCTCTCTTTGCCTTAGAGAAACGTGGGTCCTTAGAGACCCCAACAAATGTGACAAAACTGGACTTGAGATAAGCTAAATGAAGGCTCACGTGTTTTTTTTTGCTAGAAAAAAACCCCATCAATTCTATCTCTGATGTAAATGCTGCAAAGAAGATAATGAACGTTACTCAGCTTGCTCCTTAACTAATGGAAACGTGCTGAGAAATTTGGGGACTGCTGTAGTAAAGCTGTTCTCTGAGAGAAGCTCATCTTAAGCACTGCTTAGTCAGTGGGGGAGGCTGGTATAAGGAGACATGGCAGTGATGGCAAGCATTACATTGAGCCCAATATAGCACCAAAAAACCTGCCCATATGATTTTAGGCTGGTTCATAGATGGCATGAGCTGCAACTTGTTATAGTGTTGAAACAAAACAGACCGGAGAGGTAGTGGGAGAAGGAGAGGGCTCTCATTCAGACTTTTCCCATCCTTTCTTCCCTCCTCTCCCCCCAGTGTCTTGCTGCCTATCACTTTCCCATTGCTCTCCTACAGTCAAGTTCCTCCTGCAGAGCCTTGCCTCAGTTTTCTGGCAGTTTTGACCAATTAACTCTCTACAACACCCAGATTGCTAACGCTTTCAGATTTAGAAAGGGGAAATTTTCAGTGAATATCTACTTCCCACTTAGTACTACCTTGTCAAATCACATTTCTTCCTTCTTTCCAAAAATCTATAGGATTCTCTTCACACACACGGCGTCATTGCTGCATCCTTGCCTCAAGTATTTAATTTCTCTTTCAGGGTGAACTGGCTATAGCTTGTGAGTGGATTATTTTGTATACTCAGTGTATGCACATATATATATATGTGTGTGTGTATATATATATATGCCACCCTCCCCCCCTCCTGCCTTTAAAAACAACTAGTATTAAATTTGCAAAACCCAGCAGTAGTGAGTTAGGAAATGCTAGTTACTGTTCTCAGTAATCTTAATTCAATCTTTTTGTGCCTGTGCCTCATAGCTATGAGTCTTTAACCACATCCTCACATTGTCACCTCATTCTTTGCACAGGATGCCTGCCTTGTTCTGTGCCAGCCTGGCTGAGGCTTTCTTGAACAGCAGCTATTCAGTGTTTTGTTTTCTCGTCATTGTTCAGTGGGTGGCCTGTGCCTCATTTACTGTACATTATTCAAGACCAGTTCTAAAGACAGAATTATTAGTTTCCTCATGGGCTTTCCTATGGCTTTCATCACAACAGTATCTGATTGCTTCACAATTATTAATTTGCTTATTTTCATTACCATGTGGAGGTGAGGAGATGGTATTAGATCAACTTTACAGCTGAGGAACTTAAGGCAGTAAGAGATTAAGATAAAAAATGTTCATTAATTTTGGAAGCTGTTTGGTGATGTTGCTAATTTTTTTTTTCAGTGTACCTAGCACTATATAAAGTATGTTAAAAGCAGAGCTCTGTCTGGTTAATGCTGGAGTGGGAGAGTTTATCACTTCCCCCAGTTGGACCACATCTAGAAGTCAGAAATCCAGAAGACGAGAGACATCACTGAGGGGATATTTGTGAAGAAACGTGGCTTAAGTGATTTGCCCCATCATGACAGAGGAAATTGGAGCATGAAGCAAGAATTAACTCCAGTCCTTTGGATAGCTTTATCTGATTTTAAACTGGAGATAGTTTTTCTTGCATTCCACTGTTCACTCCCTTCTTCACCAGACATCCGAAAGCAGCCAAAGACCCTGGAGCTCTGCAGCAGTCAGCCTTGCTGGACTGCTTCTCTTCTTGAGTGACCCTGTGCTCTGACCACGGCATCTGTCAGCTTTTCTGCTTCTAAAGGAGAGGAGTTTCATATGGAAATTCTCAACCATTCTCAATGCGTGTCCGTATAAATGAAGATAACGAAGAAAGACGGAAATGTAAGTGTAAACCCCTTAGTTCTTACTTTAAAAATCACTGACCCTTCTTTAAAGATACACTAGAGAGACTTAGAAGCATGCATCTCTATGCTTATTACTACATGAAATAAGTGTGGCATGAATATTTCTTTGTTTCAGCAAAGAGCTGGTGTGCCCGAGTACTGTTCATAGAGATCTTTCTGTTGCTTATCAATAGCCATAAAATTGTTATTTTTTTCCCCTCTTTATGAATTCTTAGCCCAAAGATTGAAGTTTCTTTGGTGCCTCCTGGGAACTATTTCTAATTTTAAGCCTCTGTCCTCGTGCCTCATAGAACAGCACCCGAGGTGTGGATTAGTCTCTGAAATGTGCTCCCTAATGACATGGTATAGTGCTGAATTACTCATTCCTTCTCCTCTATTTTCAATGCTGCAAGATAAGTCAGAAAACAAGGGCAAACACGCAGAATGTGTGAAATCTGTCTGAAGGTCAAAAAGAGAAGAAAGACTAGGGTATGGAGTACTGTATTTTCTGGCAAGGTTTAAATTTTTCATGTGAAAGCCCGTAATACTCAAATATTGTGATAATATATACTGCTGAGTGGAAAAAAACCAACAACCCCAAATAGTTATAGTAGCAGGAATACTTAACATAGTTCCCAAGCGACCGGAGCCTGATGAGTATTTTAAACCCCGAAGCCTCAGGAATTCTCCTAAACTACTGTTCTGCTCCCAAGGAAAGGGGGAAGAAAGTTAGAAATCTGCGCTATTCTCAGAGTAGAATTTGAAAAGACCAGCAAATGCAGACTTTTTTGGCTTCTGGTGCAAATATTGAATACTGTGAGGCTTCTGAATAACAGTATAAACCGCCCCTAGCTGCACACATATGCACACATATATTACATGCATTAAGTTCTTTAGCCTTAAAGAGAGGATCATATAGGCAGCAGTAGAGAAAACCTCTTACACATACTGCTTCACGAAGGGTTTTTGACAGGTTTATTAGCATGCAGGAAGAGTTCAGTGATTAAGACTTATTCAGTCTGTGACTTTTTTAGCTGAGGTTGGTCCAGAAATGCTACTTCCATGATCCTCTGATGGTTTTTACAGTATTTCAGGGACAGAGGCACTGCCTCAGTTTACCTGAGCTGTTAAAATCAGAGTGCCACAAAGCTCATTAGACATGACAAATGGCCAGTAAAATGACCCTTTAGAAAATCAAATTGCCACCACAGATCAGAGGTGGCAATTAGCAGGCAATCTTTACACTCATTGTGATTGCTCCTTTCCAGGTGGATGTGTAGGGGTACTGTGTTTTCAAGTTGGGCTATTCTTTGAAACATGTGGTGGCAATGCTAGAAGTATTAAATTATGGAAATGTAATTGAATAATTATTCCAAGTGCAAAAAGGGGAAAAAAGTTAGGAAGGCAAATGAAAAGAAGCAGCAGCTGCTAGTGGGAGAGGGAGTTTGTCCCTCTAGGTCTGCGTGCCTCTTTGCTGAGGCTGCCCTGGGCAGCATCGGGATGGAGAAGAAAGGCATTCCTCCCACGGCGCGTGCAATACGGGTGACTGGGAGATACGAGCAAGGCACTTCTCTACATATGAGTTACGTTCCCAGGCTCCATGTCACAGACTAGCCAGGACGCAATATGCTTAAGGAAAAGAAACAGCAATACTTTGAAACCATCCTGCGCGCTTCGGAATATAGGCGGTTCATGCAGACACTTGATAAAGTGTTTATACCCTGAGCGCCTCTCATAGGTAAGAGTTCCCTTCACCACCCTCCCCAGAACAGCCTGACAGCATGCTGAAACGGGATCTGACAGAAACTGCAATTTGCTCATTATACTGTCTGAGGTTACTTGGGGCTCTTATCCTTCTTTCCTGGACATGGAAATCTATTGGTATCCATGTTCGTTGCAGGGAGGCTTCCTCATCATTTCTGTAGCTGCCTTTGGCAAAAAAAAGTGTAATTTTTAAAATGTCCCAAGCCCATCTTGTTACTAGTGGGAACATTTTGGAGAGAAATTGAAAGAAAAAGTATATTTCGTAAGGCATTTTTGGCCATCCTTCTTTTCCTGCCTCACCAAGTCCTTCTCTCCCCTCGTGCTGTTTTCCCCTTGAGTGTAACAGCTTGATCTGCCCTCGATGCTTCTGTTATTTCCCCCTCATGGTTACTTACCTGATTTTCAGTATGTTGTCTTCTGTCTCCTTTCCTTGCTTTAGCACTTTTCCTTTCTGTAGTTGAGTTGGACTCCTTGTTCTTCTTGGTTGCTTCGTTTTATTCCTTTAATATGGTTCTCTCTCTCTTCCTCTCTTTTTCTCCACCCCCTTTCTGTGTCACTTTCTGTCTTCCCCACTGCCTCTCTGCCTTTCCCCCTCTTCTTTCTTCACTTACTTTTCTTGTCTCTCCCACCCCCTCCAGCTTAATCTTTCTATTTTCAAACCTAGTTTCCTTTAAAGACCATGGATCTTATTCCTCCCTCTCCATTCTCAGCCTCTCCCCGTGCCACTCTCCCCATGCCGACAGGATGCACTCGCTGCCGGCTTTGCGCTGTCCCTTCCAGTTGCCACTACCACTGTTCCTCGCACCTCCTCCCCCAGATAACATGCCATTGTCTAAGCCTTCCTTAAACGAAAAGAGACAGTGTTGCCCTACAGTTACACCAGCCAGACCCTGGGAAGCTTTTTCCATGCAAGACATCAACGAAGGACGTTGTTCTGACTTGTTCAAGCTTAATCTGGCAAAGCAGAGTTCATGTGGAGCAGTGTCCTCCACCTCTTCAAATAACATAGGATTTGCTCGGACCAGGGGACCGGCACAGCTGCAGCCTTATCCAAAAGGGCACCTGATGCTTCCCAGGAGGGTTTTACAGGCCCCCTTCCTGATAAATAGAGAATAACCTGCCTGTCAGGATAGGTGTTTTTTGACATACCACCTCCCTGCGCACACAGTCTGATGCATGGGTATTTGGGCCTTTCTAAAAAATGCTTTTGGCACATCAAGTGTCTGAAGGTCTCGTATTTCATGTATGTGTAAAGTTGAGCCTCTGATTCCTGCACATCAGGCCCCAGAGAGGAGGATGAATCAGAGATGCCTTCTGGCTTTGGTAAAAGCTGTGGTCTCAAAGAACCAGTGTCAGGAGAGTGAGATTTGCACAGAAGCCTGTGCTACCCTGAGAACTGGCTTGCTGTGCACAAGCTTTGGCGGGTGCCCCTCCAGCAATCCTTCCTGGGCTAGATATCTCCCATCCAGAACATAATTGCCCAGCGGTCCCTATACAGGAGCTAGTGTAGATCATGAAGCAGAAGCAGTCCAGAGACTAAGACACAGGGCTCGCAACTCTTATTAATCTAATCATTGTTCTCCCACTGATTTAGTATCCCCTTTCGTCACAATATTGAAACCCAGCCTATGCAGGAACAGTGCTGTGCAGAGCCTACCTCTGGAGGTATGTCCTATGAGGACACTCTCTGAAGTTAAGAGTGCAACTCCTTTTCAAGAGGGCTGAGTCCTCACTGATGGTTAGTGCAGGACGTACAGTGCACAGTAAATTCCCATAGCAGCTCAGTAAACTCCTGGTATAGAGAAACCCGTAGTAATTTGCCACTTCATTTCTAACTTCATTGAAAGGCCTTCTGTGACTTCAAAGAAAATGGGAATGTTTCTGGAGTTGTTTCTTCCTCTCCTGCCTGGCAGTTTTATACCTGTGATGGAATTTCATGGGAAGGAGAATATCACTGTGTTCTTTCATCTTTCCGGAGTAATTTCCATAAAGCGTTATTATGTAAAGCCCTGTTGGTCTTATGCCAGTGAAATTGTCAAGGACTTCATCATCGAAGTGTCCAAAAATGTTGTTAATAATACAGTTCTAGCTCACAGATGGCTTTGGGATAGGCTAGCTAAGTCTGGTCAAGCGTTTCTCACGTGCTCCAGAGAGGCAGGTCCTGTAAGTGAACTGTCTGAAATGTAATCCCCTCCCTGCGTGGCTGACACTTTGCTGTACACTCAGGGCGATCAGGTCTGATTCTCCCTGCTCACTCCTTTGTGTTTCCTCTCCCAGTATTGTTCCTGAGTGGCATACTCATTCTCCTACAGAGTTAATCTCTGAATCCAGCTGATACAGTCTAGCTCTGTGGAATGAATGAGGGAGGGGAGAAGGTTTCTGTCCAATACATGCATCATGGAGGTGAGGTAACTGTTATGAGCTCTTTTTTTTTTTTGGTGGTGATGGTAACTGTTTCAATTTTGATGCACAGAAAAGAAATGGGTGAAGGCAGACAGGGAGGCAAAAGACAGAAAGGTGAGTAGAGACACTGTATGGATACCTCAGCCAGCCCTTCAGTGTGTCTCCCTTCTCTTCTCTACTGCACCCTCTTCCAGGGAAAGCAGGGGTGTCATGGTAGCTTCTCCAGCTCCACAGCTAGAGAAATAGCTGTTTTGCCTGCTGGTAAGCTGGAAAGAAGGATCTTTCCTCCCCTCCCCAAGAGACTGCTATGCCAAACTTGTACGACTTGAGTGAGGAGAGCAAGTGGAGGAGAATGCTCCCACAGATAGTGGGAATGAGGAGAACAGCTGACAACTTGCCATGTGCAGCTTGGAGATCCCAGCAGTTTATGATGCTGTGGAACAGATTGTGAAGGAAAGGACTAATAAAGCCAGGAGGTAAGGGGAAAACAGGACAACATGTACCATCTTTTGATCAAAGGTAAATAGCTTTCTTGGGGTAAGATTCCTGACCCTCTAGGTAAAAGAAACATAGCAGGCCTTATCTACCTGGACTTCAGTAAGACATATGATATGGTGTCCCAGAAGAAGCAAACTAGTGGAGAAAATTCAGCTGAAGAAGACAGGGATTATTAGAGAAATCCTTAAGAGGGCAAGAGACTGACAGAATTGAGACACCAGTTCCCTAATTGGTTGAAGAGAACGTATCTGTGAGGCTGCTGAAAGATTGCTCTTAGGACTGATCTTTTTTAATATTTCTGTTAATTACCTTGGCACTGAAAGTACAAATGCTAATGAAATCTGCTGACGTAAAAAATCTGGGAGGTATTGTCAGGGCAGAGGTGGATTCCAGCACTAGGAGACCTGAAGGCTCTTTGTGACTGGAGTGATCGAGGTGATGGGAGAGTGCAAAGTCACACACTAGGAACTCGTTGCTCAGAGAGTAACGGGAATCTCTCTTAGCAATTGGGAGTTCCTAGTTGGCAGGACTGAGATGGGGAAAGTCCTGGGTGAAGGTGACCAAGGGAGGAGGAATCAGCGATGCTATGTAGGGGTGAAAAAGGCAAGTGAGCTTTTAGGACGTAGCAGTATTTCCAGTTGCAGCGAGTGAGATTAATGTCATCCAAGAGGATGTGAGACCCCACCAGAATAGTGTGTGCTGCGCTGCTCACCCACATTCAAGAAAGATATTCAGCCTGGAACAGGTGCAAAGAAGGGCAACGGGGTGATCAGAGGGACGCAGGGTGTCTCTTGGCCAAGAGTATGTTTACTTATCAGTCACAGAAGTGACTGCAGAGAGATACTTGAGCTGATTTGAAAATAGATGTGGTACCAGTTTGAGCTTTTCTGCGTTAATTATTTTGCACTGAAATTCATGCTAGTGCAGCTACCCA
The DNA here is from genome assembly GCA_013398815.1 of Ibidorhyncha struthersii. Taxonomy (NCBI): domain Eukaryota; kingdom Metazoa; phylum Chordata; class Aves; order Charadriiformes; family Charadriidae; genus Ibidorhyncha; species Ibidorhyncha struthersii. The sequence continues at coordinate 917,029 of VZSZ01003173.1, read as the reverse complement.
AAGTAATTAAAACACGGTGTGATGTGCCTGCAGGGTGAATACTATAAGGGAACTTAGTTACTTAGCCTGGCAGAACAAAGGTTAAGAGAGGAGAGATTTGCTGCCTATAAATACTTTTAGGAATTGGGGGTTGGGAGAGTAAGTGCTAGGGAGAGAGGAGAACTACATAAGCTAAAGGACAATGCTGCACAAGAATAAATAGATATAAATTGGCCATGAATGAATTTAGGTTGGAAATCAGAGGGTTTCTAAGCAACAGAGCAGGGAAGGAGGTGCTGGAACAGCATTCTAGTAGCACCAGTGAGGGCGGAAACCTAATGAGATTTAGGACAGAGCTTAGTAAGTTTAGAAAAGGCTATTTGGTTTGTACTTGCCTGTTATTCAAAGGGATTGAACCTGATAAGCCAAGAGGTCCCTTTTTCATTCTATTTCCTGTACTTGCCTTATTGCCTTATCAGAGCTACTCACTTTCACACAGAAGCCAGGTAAATCCTGTACAGAGCTTGCGTGATGAGTTTTTCGGCATTGATACCATGGATATTTAATGGAAGATTCATTCTGTGTCAGGGATTTAAACAAACAAAAAGAGCAAGCCAACACAATGCATAGAGAAGTTCTGCAAATATGCAGCAGTATAGATGAGAGCTTATATATGAAAGAGCTTCACATAAAACAGATGTTCTTGGAGCATCTGGCTTTGCTGGAAGGCTGTTTCAAATGCAGGTAGATGCTCTCCTGAGATTTGAGAACTTCAAGAGACTGTCTGAAGGGAAAATGTCTTGTACTTTCCTACCATTACCAAGGACTTTATACTTGGGGAGGATATCAGATTTACTGCATTGGGAAATTTCAGAAAAAGCCACCACCCAACAGCGGTTGAGATAAAAACTTCTCATATGTATTTCATCTCTGATGCCTGGCCACAGCACTGCACTTATTCTGATTCTTCGTATTGTCCCATGCTGGACACCTCTGGTACCTTCCGAAAGCATCAATGGATGCTATCTTCCCGGTGAAACATTTTATCTAAAATCCCTGTGCGTGGATATGATCGAAATAGAAGGAGGGAGAGGGAAGTTCTCTGTTATACTGGAGACAGCTTGAAGGCATCCTCCAGCAAGAGGCAAATTCCCAAGGATGGGCTGGGCCCAAGGGAACAGGAATAGCATGTGATGATGGGTCCCAGAATGAGGGGGAACAGTTTTATTGTCACAGTTCCTTATTTAGTAAAAAATCCCAAATTATCCTATTATAGATAGACGTTTTCCCCTTCCCAGCCCAGAGTACCAAACCAGCACAGAGTGAGAAAAGAGGAAACAAGAAACAGCAAGGCGTGAAATGTCACTGTGTGTCAGTCTCATTTGCCAGTAAAGTTTTCAGCAAGAAAAACTGGAAAAGGATTTAATCTCACTGAGGAGAAATGGCCATCTATCCGAAAGTAAATTGCTAGTTGTCAGCTTTATGTTACTGGAAATAAAGTGCGGCACTCTCACAGCTACTGCTTCCACTTCTCAACTCTGCAGCATCTCTGAGTAGTTGAGAAGTGCTTTGAAAATGATAATGTAATTACAGCTCCTATAAACACTCTCCTTGCTTTACAGGTGGAGGAACCCAACCATGGAGAGTGTAAAGGATTTGTCCAAAGGATCAGCAAGTAATTTTCAAGCAAGGAGTCCTCATCTACCTAGCCACGGGACGTTCATCTTGTCCTGTAAACTTCCAGCTAGATGAATTGCTGCTTTACAAAAATATATGTGTGTATACATATATACATATATGTTTTCCAAAGTGAGAAGAAAAGAAAGAACAAACCTTTACCTCTTTTTGCTGCGCGTGCACAGGTAGAGGAAGGAGCGGGTGAAGTTGACTGAAGGGTGTACTTTAGCACAGCCCCTTGGTCTTGCTGGAGCCCACCTCTCTCTCTGTCAGTGTTCGGCTCCCAGAAGATATCTGCATCTGAGGGAGGACAGTCTGGACAGGGTAAGCAAACCCCAGTCAGCTCCCAGGAGCTCAGCCTCCTGCTATGGTCTGACACTGGCTCACTGGCTGGAGATTCCCTCAAGCCTGGAGGACCGATGCTGGGGGAGACTAGCTCCCGAGCTGTTTCTGACATGCACTGGCAGCTGTCTGCCTGCTATTCTTTTAAAGAGTCTTCGTGGATCAGGATAAAAATGTGATCTTACGCAGGCGGCATTGTAAGCACAACTTGGCTCAAGTTCAGCTCTTCCTCTGGCTCCCAGCTACTCTATTTTTATTGAAGGAATTTGAGGCTATCAGAAAGGAAGTCAAATTGTTTTAGGAAAACAATAGAAAAGCAACTTGAAGTTTATTAGCTTCCTGCCCAGGGCCTGGGACCAACTTGTCAAACTTATTAGAGCGATGGCAGAGCTATTTATTTAAAAGGGCTAGCGACAAGACTTGCAATTTCATTCCTGTTTAGGCCTCGGTGAAAACAAAGGAAAACCATAAAATAATATCTGAAGGGAGCAGATGGCTAACTGGTAAATGGTGCAAGTAAGGTTGGCCTGTGAGCCATTTGTGGTGTTCACCAGTGCAATGGCTTTCATGGGATCTTGTTGTTGAACGAGTGCCCAGGCTTGCATTCATAGACTAGCTCTATCACCCCAAATTCCTTATTGTGGCTCAAATTTTCAAATGGAAGTCTCACACCTAAGATTACAAATTTGGCAGGAAAAGATCTTTGTTTAGAGCTACTGAAAGGAGCGAAACAATACAGCAGGTCTGCAGAAGAGCCAGGAATAGAGTCCAGGTGTCCCTGATCCTGTTGGACTCCTGGAGCCTCCTGACTGTAAAAAATATTTATATCCTTCAGAAGCAGCTGCAGTCTGCTTCCCCATTCAACCACCCCAAAGTAGCAGTGCCATTAAGTCACTGAAAACACACTGGCATGCAGCTGGTGAGAAGAATGGACAGCCAAACTATTAGACTCACAAGCAGAAAGTGGCCGTCCTGCCTGAGCCTTTCTAAGGAGTTTCATCGTTCGCAAGGAAACAAGAAGAAACTAAAACAGGTAACTGAGAAGCATTTACAAACTCTGCTTAATGCACAGCCATATCCCCTTTTCAGAGGGCTCTCTGCTAACTAAGTGTTTAGCCTGGGCCAGGGAGCATATAGGAAGAACTCACCTCTCTTTCAGTGGTGCAGTGGTAGTCTCTAGAAAGTCAGGCGCTGAGAGGTAGTGAGCCCGCAGAGCTATGCGCACAAGCTTTGAACAACTCAGTAACCGCTTTTCAGATGAAAGGAAGAGCCCACCTCAGAAATTCTCTTCCTTCTTCTCCTCATTAGCTTAACTAAAAGCGGGAATGCAAAGCTACAGTTTTCTCTGAGGCCTAGGGCAATAATGCATCTTGTATTGGCAAGTGATAGAAGATCTTGGTTTATATGTTCCTTTTAATTTATCCGGGTTAGATGCTTATAAGGGGGTCAAAGTGAGTGCATGACTTTGGAAGGACCTAAGAAACTGGGTCTTAAACTTGGTAGTTTTAATGTATATGCAACAATCTTGCATTTATTTAAGGTATTCTTACAGATTTTAGGAGGTTTCTCTCATTTCTGTCCCTCTGAGATAGTTCCTTGGTAAACAAATCAGCCAAACAAGCACACAGAGCAGTGCAGCATCCTAGTTCGTTACAGTCCGTAGGCGTTTACTTAGTTTTAAGTACATTCTTGAGTTGCATTGATTTCGGTGAGATTTAATAGCCTGGAAGTTAAGCACCCTACCGTGCCAGCCAGGCCAGCTTTGCTGGGGGAATTCCGAGGCAGACGGCAGCTAGTCGATATACTTCTCAATCGCCTCTGCTGTGCGGGATGCCACGTGCAAATCACATGATGGTGTTCTGGCAATGAAAAATACTTTATTTGCACTTATGTGGAATCTGTGTCATCTGGACTAGTATCATTTAATTTGCACTTTGTTCTAGTAAGTAGCGTTTCAACCTCAAATGTATGCTGTGAGCGTCTTTTTGTCAGTCGCTCAGGATTGTTGGACTCTCGGTATTCCCTGAGGCTGGGATCCTGCAAAGATTTGGTCATGTGAGTAACTCGATATAGTTACGACTTGGGGCGATTTGTGTGGGTGAAGGTCCCTCTGTCTACAAATGTCATAGACTGGAAAATGTTGTAGGTTGTTGAAACTCCTGTCTTTTCTACCAGGAGCCAATATGGTTGCTCAGAAACTTTTGGGATGACAGAGGTTACTAGCCGGCTGGACACATGGATGCTGGGGGACCTCTCACCCCAGAAGGCTGCGACATGCTGCCATGTGGTGCCAGTGCCAGCACCCAGTTCCTGGGACGTGCTCTCCCGTGGTGGGGTTAGATAGGTGTGCTGATCTGCGTTCTCCCAGCTCTAAAGCTGGAAGCTTTAGAAAAAGGCTGCTTAAGCAATATTGCCAGCGTGGAAAGAATCACAGGCACTTCTCATCATAAAGCAAGTGAGCTTTGCTGTGGGGTGGAAGGACCTTAGCCTGCTCTATACATTCTCCTCAACAGGAAGAGAAATCAGGACTTGAATCTGCTCTGAAGGCCAAGATCTCTAGAGTTTTCCCTGGAAGCCAGCTTCAAAGGAAGAAACAGTAAAAGGATTTGAGGAAATGGTGGTGAGCGTAACTGAAAAGTAAACAGCCTGAGTTATGGGAGGATTCTCAGATGGGGCTTATTGCTCCCAGCCAGCTTGTGCTCTTCTGTGATGGTCTGAAAGCATTTCAAGACATGACCTCCTGGGTAAAATTAAGAACTTAATTAATAGCACAAATTTATGAGTAACGTTTTTTCCCACCAATTTTGTGATGTATGTTGGCTGGATTCTGAAGCCTTCTGTGAACAATGCAAATGACAGCGAATGGAGGGGGCAGGAGGACGTGGCTGGCCCAAGCAGATTAGAAGGGTACATTTTATATTAGAAGACTGTACATGCGTGAAGCATGTGTGTGCACACATGCACGTAGAATAAAATTATATTTCTTTTGTTGGCAAGAGCTCACAAGCTAGACTAAGTCCCAGCAATGCTGTGGTGCACAGCATGCAGGGAAGCTGCCTTACAAGGGGCCTTTCCAAAGTGTGCCATCGGGTCGACTCAAGCAGCACGAGGGAAGCCGGCAGCCCTGCTCCTTCATGCTGCACCTTCTGTGTAGCTGCATAAAGGCAAATAGGCTCACAGGGATGCATTAGGCACCTATACTTCTCAGCCTGGTGTCCTGAGTATTTATTAGAGGAAAGCTTGGAAAAGGTTTGTATCCAGTTTTGCATTCTGGAAGGGTGAAGGATTCGATTAATTCAAATCTCCTTAATTGTGTTTCTGAACACCTGGGTTTCCTGGTAAAATGCCGTCTGCTTGACTTTTTGTAACATCCTCCCCTGCCCAGGAGAGGTGACAGCCCACAGAGGAAACAGGTGTGTGCCTTCATCACTTGCAGCCACAAAGGCAAGGAAGTGAGTGCCCTGTCTTCTCCTCAGCAGACATCCAAGGCCATGCAGAGAGCCATGCTGGCTCTCCTCCAGGTGGCCACAAGCAATGCTCATGCTTTAAGCTGTGAGAACTATGAGGAGTGGGAAGGAGGCTAGGAAATTCTCTAAGCACTAAAGTCATAGAATCATAGAACGGTTAGAGTTGGACGGGGCCTTAAAGATCATCCAGTTCCAACCCCCCTGCCATGGGCAGGGACACCTCCCAGTAGACCAGGTTGCTCAAAGCTGCATCCAACCTGGCCTTGAACGCTTCCAGGGGTGGAGCTTCCACAGCTTCCCTGTGCAACCTGTTCCAGTGTCTCACCACCCTCACAGTAAAGAAATTCTTCCTAATATCTAATCTGACTCTACCCTCTTTCAGTTTAAAGCCATTACCCCTCGTCCTATCGCTATGCTCCCTGATAAAGAGTCCCTCCCCATCTTTCCTGTAGGCCCCCTTTAGGTACTGGAAGGCCACTATAAGGTCTACCCGGAGCCTTCTCTCCTCCAGGCTGAACAATCCCAACTCTCTCAGCGTGTCTTCATAGGAGAGGCACTCCAGCCCTCTGATCATCTTTGTGGCCCTCCTCTGGACTCGCTGATGGCATAACGTAGGGCTTTCCCCACTTAGCTTCCCATTTAATTTCATTTAAATTATCTCCCCGAGAGAAGCGCGATGCACTCTGCTCTGATCCTAACTCCTCACTGCTTCGTATAAATCCAGGCACTGCATTCTCACTGGGTCCTTTGCACACTGTAGCTTCTTGGTTTTAATGCTAGCTGAAGCAAAGATGAAGTGTGATGATGGGACACCTAGCAGAAAACTATACGCAAAATTGCTAGCCTGTATTGAGATGTTTCATTTGTGAGTTGCTGTTTTTAAATCTCTCTGATCTGATGATTGACAGATGATATCAAAGTGGGCTTGCACTGTGCTAAGACCCCTGTATGAGCTTGTGCAGAAACGTGGTGATAAAATCTGACCAGTAAGTGGTGTCACACAGGAATGTGTTTGTGTGCTGATGTTTATTATTTTCCTTAAAATGGAAAAGGTGGAAAAGGAAGACATATTTAAAGTTGATTGAAACAAGTTGAGGTAGCTAAAAATTCACTGTTTTTGAGCTGAATCTTGCAGTTCTGTACTCAAATACAGAGTTTGGCTTCTTGGTAAGAAAAAAAGAAATTTATTTTCCTTAAAACACTCCCCTACTCCAATTGAGAGATGATAAAAATAACTATCAAAATAATAAGTAATTTTTTTCCTGGTTGGGGTTGATGATTTTTGGATTTCTGTGTGTGTGAGAAACATAGATGCCTAAGCAATGCATGTTACTAGGACAGATGTTTTTTGCATGTGATACTCACATGGTATGTTGTGGGGACTTCCTATAATTATCCTATGCCTGTTGAAGGACAAAAGTAAATTGGTTCTTTCAGACGAAGAGGAACCCAAGACTGATTTTTTGACAATGCACTCAGTATTTAGGAGCGTTGTGACTAAACCAGGGACACCACAGGACGTGCCCACTGAAAGAGCACTTCAGAATCTGAATGACAGTGGTTAAAAGCCATGCAAGATTGCTCACAAGAAGAAGAGCGTAGGGAAATGGGAAGCCTTGATGTTATCTGCTGTTCCCACACTCTTCCCTCACTTTCCTCCCAGACCAGCTTTGTGGAAAAACACGTTTCTCCCTCAGGGAAAGTAACAATTTAACACTGCAGGGAAGAAAGAGGTTTTGCGATGTGCTGCATGAAATGATGCAGTATCACTCAACTAACATCTGGTAAAACGTTCTTAAATAGCCTCATCTTTCTGCCTCAGCATTTCTAACATCAATAGTTTTATTGGTAATAATCAGTGAGGTCTGAGATTTGTTGGAGGAGGATGGATGGCTGCATTTGGGCAGAAAATCTAATGGGCTTTGAAGTATGCTGATAGAAAAATGCTGAGGCAACATTACAATTACTGAGCTGAGAAGTCTGCACTGATTTGCAGTTCCCAAATTTTTTGGAAGACATGAGGAACGCTGCCTTGAGAGTGGTTGCTGGTGCTTTAATGGCATCAGATTCATAAGAGCTGGAGAACTCCCCAAGTATGACAATCCAGGATAAATCTAAACCTGACTCAAGCGTTTCTCCTGGAGCTCCTGTGGCTGCCCAGACAGGTCACATGAGGTGCTTTCTCTTGCACTCCCTACAGCCCCACGCTAAAAGCCTTTGAGAGAAGTTCTTCTCCTATTCCTATCTGATAGGTCTGGGCCAATCCAGTCCAATCTTCCAGTCAAATTCTTTCCAATCCAGGTCACACAACTTTCCTTCCACCCGAGCAATCCTTTCCATTTTTCCTCTTCTTCCTTGCATTAAAAAAGATACCTTGAGAAATCTCTTCATAGAGTTGAAGAGAATTATTTTCTACTCTGAAAAGTGGACCCACGTGGAAACTTCAGCACAGGAATGACAAAAGACTGTCTTTCAGCTACCGAAATGATGTGAAATAGTAGCCTGCAGCTGTGTAAGCAAATAGACCAGCATTACAGGAATCCACGCAGAGGTCAATGGTGATCTGTGGAGTGGTATCTGTGCTGCTTTGTGCAGGCAATCTGCTTGGCGCTGAACTGGATGGGAACTCACATTTTGTTTCCAAGCGCAACAAAGCTGTGAGATGGTTCAGCTATAAAAAAAGAAGAAGATGGAGCTGAAGAAACTTAATGTGATGCCAACATTAATATTATCTGGCCTTGGTAATGGCCAGAGATCTCCAAAGATGGAAATTTCTGGGCCTCCTGCTTCCTTTAGTCTTCTGCTGTTACCTCCTGTCCCAGTTGTTGAACCCAGCTGGTGATGGTCAGAAATGCCCTGCAGCATTTCCAGTTGTTGCAACAGATAGTGACATAGTAAGTGTGGTTAATATGGAGAAATTAATTATGGACTGGGTTGTAAGCTGCAGTGAAAGAGAATGGGAACACAGCAGAGAAAACCTACCACTTGTGTACCTTAAGGCATCTTAAAGCCCTCTGAGCTCTGGGACTGCTTAAGGCTTCTTGCCTTACATACAGCAGCCTCCAAATTTCTCTATCTGATAACAGGCTGCCCCCTGAGCTATACCACTCCTCATCTTTGCCGCAATCTGGGCTAGGCTCCTAGTCTGTCTAGTACTGGTAGTAAAGATGAACTGCTGGGGAAACTGGTGTCAAAAAGGAAGGCTGGTCTCAGCTGATGAAGTTAAAGAACAAGAAGTTCAAACCTCCTGAGATCCCTTCCCACCTGAATTATGCTATGATTATAAGATGCTGGGAGTAGCTGGTCTTTAGGAGGTTGAGGTCAGTGCAGCAGCTTCTGTACAGATAAATCATATCAGTGTACAGGACTTCTTCAGCATATCAAGAAAAGTAGTAAAAGGAGAAATTATTAATCTTATTTTTCAAAAAGTCCTCAGATGAAGCTATTTGGGATGCCAAGTGGCCTTGGTTCGAGGAGGAAGCTTTGTTATAGATCATGAACAAGTAAAAAGATGGAAATTACTAAAGTTGTTTGCCTGTCTAACACAGAAAAAAATAATAAAGGGACATGTCCCAAAGCATATTGTAGCACAGATGCTGTTTAAAATATATAGTAGTGACCTGGACAGGGACAAGAACATGACCAAGTTCACAACTAGCACAAATGTATCTACCTACCTATGTATGTATCTGGTGAGTAATATTATACATTGGCACATATGCTCCATGGCATCAATAACATTCCTAATTTGGGGGGACATATTGCTTACTGAGGAAGAGTCTTCTATGTTTAAAAATACACATTATTGCTTTTCTAGGTGCAGGTCTGTCAGAACAGCTTTTTTGTTTTGGTTGCTTGAGTTTTCCTTGTTAGAAAAATGTACCAAGACTTATATTCACGGCAGGCTTTTCTCAACAAGAAAGACTTCTAAAAAAATTGGTACCTGCATTCTGGATTTGTTTGCTTCATTCTGGAAGATTGTGCGATTGTGCTATGATTGGGACTCCCTTGGCAGAAGATACTTTGTCCCCAGGTTTCACATAGCCTGTCCTTGCCTCTGAGGTCCCGTTCAAGTTAGGGAACAATTGTTGAAGTGATTCATAGATTGACATCTTTCTTTTCATGTGCCAGGGTTTTTTTTGAGGCATATCTGAAGAGCCATCTCTTCTGCTCTGTGAGACACCATGCCCTGAGTCCTGTGGGGATTGTAGCCTGGACTCATGTGATGGAGTAATCCAAAATGTCCAGGAGAGAAAGCAGTGTGGTAGCAGGTGAAATTCACAGGAGGAGTACAAGCCACTGCATTGGCAGAGGAAGCACATCCATCTTTAAGTACTCCAGACTCCTGACTAAACTTAACCCCTCATGGAAAAAGTTGTAGGAAGCATTCTTGTGACCAGCTCCCTGAGAAGTGAGGCATGATCACCCAAACATGGGGTTTATTGCTGCAGTCAGAGGTTCTGTGGTTTGATCCATACAGAGTGAAAAGACAACAATATTGATGAGAGACTGCTCTGCTGGCCTTGACAGCAAATGACTCGGCATAACTAATGTCCATTTGGCTCTCCTCACCCTCCCTCAGACCCCAAACAGGGTGCTTTTGTCCATGCTGCCTTGTGGGAGCCATTATTAGTCAGGCCAGCATCCAAACCATCCTGGGAGAGCATCATTGGCTTGGAGCAAAATTGCCAGGGAGTGTGCTGACTGTTCAACAGTACTGACGATAATGGGATCATACTGGAGCCTGTGCCTTGGTCCTGTTAGTTTGTGAGTTTGACGTACCTTCACTGTCTGAGAGCAAGCTAGGTTTGGAAGAGGAAGAAGGTCAGAAAGTAAGGAGTGAAAATATGGCTATGCCACTGAGCTCAAGGAGAGAGGAGCTGTTCCTTAAATTGCAACCCACTGCATTTCTTGGATTGCTTTTTGGCCTGTGGAATAATGGGTGAGATGATGGATACCTTGATTCCTGACTGCCCAAATATGTGGATAAGGACATAATCGATATCTTCGCTAAGCTCATGAGCTGATGCAGTAGCTACTTTGCTTGTCTCTGGATTGATGTGCAGGTTAGTGCTCGAGCAGGGTTTGTTTTCATAGAGCCAAGTGGCTCTAGCCTGTTGTGTCTATGGTGCCTATATGGGCAGAATGAGCCAGGCTCCGTGTTTCAGCTTCCCAGTCTGATGGCTGGCTGGCTCTGTGCTAGGCACCAAGTACAAGCTGGCATGGAGGCAGTATAAATAACCAGTCCTGAGATAACGCCAGAGGATGTCCATCATCTTTGAAAAACAGTGCTTGTGTGCTAACATGGTTCTTGTAGAAGCGAGGCTATCATCTATTAAAAAACGTCTAAGTTTAGCTTGGTTATCCATTTGACACAGACTGGAGGAGGAGAAATTTGGCTGAGTCCTGACTGGTTTTAAACTTTGGGAAGGTGAAAAATGCATGGAAAGAATGAAACTGCAGCATCAAAGCCTGCAGAGAAAGTTGGTGCAGTCACACTGTTACCAAACTGCATATTCTTACACAGAAACGTGAAGCAATGTTGCAGAGTGTTTCTGGGTGCTGGAATACATATCTAGTGTTTACAGAGAGCGTGCCCTGTGTCTGGAGATCCACCCTCTGGTGCATGGTGCGCTTTCATTTGGGGTGTCTTTGAAGTGAATTCATGTGTTGATGTTTGTCCAGTCAGTGCCTGAAGGAGTTTCATTTTTTATTTTATCTTAAGGGTAGGTGAAAAAAAGAGACCCCCCCATACGTGTATGTAAGGTGGTTACATGTGAGATTCTGCTGCAAATGAAGAACAAACCTACAGAGAATATAAAACCAGGAGCCAGCCATGAGGGGACCCAGAAATATTTTGGCCGAAAACCTGGTTGGTGGTCACTGTTTGCCCCCTACTCAGTCAAATCAGTTGTGTTCAAGTACTGAAGTGTGTTGCTTTTTAGTGCACCGAAAAACCAGGAAAAACAGGAAACCAAAGATTTTGCTTTATTCCAGCCTGGAGCTACCAGGAAACTGTACAACCGCCTGCCAGTTCGTTAGGTAGGGACTTGTGGTGGCTTGTTGGTGGGCTGTTAGGCACCTGGATAGTTTAAGTGGCAACGATGCATGCCACCCTACAGTTGTTTGGTTCTGTTGCATGGGGAGGAGATGCCCTCGCCTACTGACACTATTGTGGCAGCCACTGCAGGCTGGAGCCCAACCCGGCTAGCAAAACCTGCTCAAGAGGAGGGATAAGGACACGGGTGGTGAGCCTGTTCTCTGTGCTGTGGCACACCATTTACAGAACCCAGCCTGTCTTGTTTAAACCCAGGGTGGGTATGTCTGTACGAGCTGCCACAGCTACTGGGGCTCAAGGAAAATTCCAAGGATTTTTAGAAGGCAGAGTTGTTTTCTTTCTGCACCTCTCTGAACACACCAGTGCCTGAACAGAACTCAGAAGAAATGCTGGACCGGGGATGTGCTGCATCGTGTTGGTGTGCCTTCGGAGTTGTCATCAGGGCCTTAGAGATCTCAGAATTTCTCGGTTTGAATGCCTTTCTTTGACTATCAGACACACCATCTCTGGTTCCCAGAGACCCTTCTACTCAGCTCAGTGATAAAAGCACTTTTTAACACCAAAGCTGCTGTGTTCCCACGCCTGTTGCTGTCATGAGGGAGGCCAGTCTTAAACAATAGCAGAGGAATAAAGAATAGCCTTGCTAATCGATATCCTGCCTAGACGCTGAGTCAGGTGGCAGCTTGGGCCTCTTTAAAATTCCTGCATTGTTCCTGATTTTTCATTTGACTGGGGTAAATTTTTATCTTTAAGGAAAGAAAACACACGGGACCAACTGTCTCTGCCTGCTCCACTGTTCTCTTCCCACCCACCCCCACTCAGTTTTGATGTCTTTTTCCTGTGGTAACCTCCGCCAGTGAGGGATATAGATATGATTTGCTAGTCTGGACTTTGAGCTGAGTGTGGTGTGCTGTGCTGTGGTTAGGACAAGTTGGTGGTGATGCTCTCAGCAGTGCTCCCTAAGTCACATACATCTGCTAGGCTTTGGAGAACATGACCTTTGACACCTACGTTTCCACATGGTCTCACGTTACGTGATTGGTCTTAAAACGGTCAGAAGGCAAGGCAAGGAAGCAGGCACAGGTTCCCAGAAAATTTCTCCATAGATGAATATTTGGAGCCCTGGCAGGATGCTAGGGAAGTTTGTGTGTGAACAAACATTTGGAAAATTGGCAAAACCAGTATTTGCTTAAACAAACTGTGAGATCCCATAGGTCAAGCTCTTCAATCCACCTCAGCTGCCCTGAAAATGTTTTCCAGAAGGAGAAGGGGGCCAGGGTGGCCTTCTGTAATCTCTGAATCCCACAGTGCCTGCAGGGTCCTGTGTGAGGGTTTCATTGTGCTCTCATCATCCCTGAGCATCACCCTGGGGCTGCTTCCACCAGCCTGGACCAGGGGGCTGCAGCTCTGCCCTTTCCCCTAGCCCTGAGCCCTGTGTCAAAGGCTGCAGAGGAGGAAGGTCACAGATACCCCCAGGGTTGTCCTTAAAGCTGGGGGGTCCGAAGGAAATCTTTGTGGCTCTTTGGCACAGCTTGTCTCCTGCTAAAAGGCCCCAGCAGAGGGGGAAAGTGTGGTCCTCGCTGTGCCGCCGGGCAGGAACTCTGGGGGCTGGAAAGGGAACTGGTAAGGGCTACATTTGTGCGTGTAGTTATGAGATAAGAGCTGACCTACCCTTCACCCCAAACTGAACTCCCTGAAGCTCAAACAAGGTAAGGCAACTGATTGGGAAAATGCTGGGGAGAAGCCTGCCAGACTGCCGAACCTGCTGCTCTTGGCTGGGGCTGGGAGCAGACATTGAATGACCATCCACAAAGTGCTTCTGCTCCAGGCAAAACCTGCAAGGCAGTGTGTTCTCAGGAGCCTGCTAGGTCCCTGACTAAAACGCTTGAGGACTGGTGACATAGAGGAATCGGGAGCAGAGCATGCCTGCTGGGAGACAGGGCAAGGATGGCCATGCCGCGGGGCAGCAGGTGCTGGGGGCTGCCAGACCTGCCTTCCTGGGGTGGGACACACCATGCAACCACTGACGAGGCCCAAAAACCTGGCAGGGGGACACTCAGCCCAGCCACAGGGCCCACTGTGCGGGAGGAAGACTTTGGGCAAAGGAAACTGTTCTCAATATTTTTTTCCATCAGATTCTTTTTTCTTTTCCTTTCCAAAACTGCTGAAGTTCTACAAGAATTCTGCATCTCAAGTATCAAAGGCTCATCTCATGGGCCATGGAGCACTGCCAAGCAGTGGAGGAAGCCTGGCTGGCAGCAGGGTTGCATGGGGAAGGATGCTCTCGTAGGCCTGCTTTGCATCTGGAGACAGGGAGGATGGAGGGCCCAGCATTTGTGTCCCCCACGGAGAGGGCACCAGGGGAACCTGGCAGCTGCCCGCGCTGCCCTTGCTGTGACTTCTGCCTGTCCCTCCCCACGTATACCAGTATACCTGCCCACCTCTATGGGTCCTCCCTGCCCATAGCTCTCCAGCACCTTTGTTCAGAGATTGCATTGTTTCCCTGGTGGGGGGAAGGGGTATGTTTAAAAATAATGTAAAGGAGAAGAATCCAAAGCAGGAGAAACTCCTGAGGTTCCCAGCGTGGTACTTGGCAGAAGCACAGCCCTGTCTTTGGACAAAGCCTTTGTCCCGAGGGGTGGGGGACAAATAGAAATTACAGACAATGGAGAAATCATTTCAGATTAAGCTAAAATGGCATTTACTAGGTATCTGAATGGGGTCTTTACTGCACATAGTCAGTTAGGGTTGCTTTCAGGTATCCCTACAGTGATATGCATTGCAGATACTGTCACAGCGTCTTCCCCCTGTGCAAATATAAACAGGGTAACACCCACAGCTGAGTGGCCTTAGGTGGAGTTCCTATACTGGAAATCTGTTTTTTCTGGGAAAGAAGCATCCTTCTTTAATGATATTCCTGGGTCTTTAAGTCTCCTGGGAGCCTCAGATCTGCTTTGCACAGAACGGGAAGCAGCGCCTGCCAAGGCAAGCATGGTATGGTGTGACGAGGGCTGTCCCCACCACTGTGCTCTCAGCACTAACCCCTACGTGCCCGCTCTCCTGGGAGCGAGCAGAAGGCTCTGCCTGTGCTGCCTATGGTGTGCATGGTGGGATGCGTGTTTGCCTCGAACCTCAAGGAGGAGGGAGAGACTCTCCTTGCCCCTAGTGCCTTTATGAAGATGAGGAAAGAGAAAACATGGATATCTCAGAAGGTGTTTTCCAGCAAACACACACCAAGCAGCAGCTCTCTCTTCTCTATGAATGTAAATACATACAGGGTGCCAGAGGACCGGCAAGATATAGCCTGCCGAGTTAACTGCTCAGTGCGTCTCAACCTCCCACAGGCAGGGCATTGCTGGAGGTGAACTGAGAATTTCTTTCAGACCTGGGCTTCTGTGCTGAGGCTGCTGGTGAGGACTTCATTGGTGCCAGCTGGGAAGGGGGTGGTTGTGACAACCACACCTGCCTCACAGGAATATAATGGAGTCCTTTAGCTCATTGTTATGGTTGTGGGGGTTTGCTGTGTGTCAGACCTGTTAGCTGTGCTTCTGTGAGGTGGTTGCTCTCTAGAACAGTGTTGCTTGAGATACTGGATGTCAGCTGTGGTAGCTCAGGCAGTCGGAGCATCCTTGGTGTCCTTGATATGTGTGTGGATCCTTGTTATGTAGGTTGTGGAGGAGATTCCTGAGTTTCAGGTTGTTTTGAAACACTCTGATCAGTCTGTGGCTGCTCAGGCTCTCTCTGCTGTTGCTATGAGGAGTTAATGGTCACTATGAGGAGTTAATGGTCACTGTGGCATGGACAGAGCCAGGATGTTTTGGCTCTAACAGACCTGTGGTGTGGTTAAGCCTATGGCTTGCTGGCTGCCTGTGTGGTTCCAGCTTGGGGATTGTGCCAACAGCTGCACAAAAGAAATGAATTTTTTATGAGCTTCTTCACCTGCCCCTGGAAAAACTCTTGGGTCCTAATCAAGCTGTTAGTCACAGCACAAGCCTTGGGGCTTGCCTGTGCAGGGGGCTAATCTCTGTGGGGTGTGTGCTAAGTATGCTGCTGGGGGCTCTGCTCCAGGCAGGCTGTGTGAACCCTTGGCTGGGAAAGAGGTCACTTCAGGGAGCAGATCTTTCCTCCCTGGGAGGGAATGATGGGGAGGAACTAACACAACCAGGCCACCCCTCCATCAGTGTGTTTGAGCAATGAAAACTTTCTTTAATGCTCACCAGGGAGCCCATGGGGGTTTTGTAAGGAAAGATTTGTTCCCTGCAGACCTGATGCTACGACAGGTTCCAGCAGACACGAGCTGGCTGGCTAGACAGGAGGCTGCCTACCTGAAAGAGAGGGTGAAAGGTGCTGCCTGCCAAAGCAGCAGCTGCGGAGAAGGCGACCAGGCTGCACAGCGTCAGTGCACACATGGTCGGTGGGGAAGCGTGAGCCCAGCATCAATCCTTGTCAATGGCACCTCGTTGACTTTTAGCGCTTCCTTATCATGTCCGCGCTCACCTCGTAGCAGTGCTGATAAAATGCCATCGCCGGTGTAATCTCCTGAGCAGCTCTGCGGCAGATGTGTCAGAGCATGGGAGGCTGAACCGCCTGCAGCCAGCAACCAGTGTGGGACGCCGGTCCGAAGCAAGGTAACAAAGAAATGGCCCTAACCTGAGACAAGGCGAGGGTGGAATAACCTCCTAGGTTTATGGAGCTGATAAGATTGGCACGGCAGCACATGATTTTTATGTAGGATAGGGGTTTACAGAAGCTGGGATAGCTGTTACTTCTCACTACCTAGTGGAGTTGGAAATGTAAACCGTGTGAAGCGATTGCAGTGTGTTAGTACCTAGAGCTATAAACACTAGAGTTATGATAATGGGAAGGAATGCACAGGGGCTTGTTGTTGTCTTTTTATCCAGAAATAACTTATTTCCCTCTCTTGGGGTATTAAGCACCTAAGTAGTTCTTGTGCAAATCTTAACTGTCACTAAAAAATGGTATTCTTTTTCAACATGTAACTGCTACCTGTAGGCCCGTGGCAATTTTTCAAACTTTTTTTTTTTTTTTACAGACAAGCAGCTTGCAGTGATACACTTGGGAGAGTCCTCTTTATGGGTTCGAACTAAGGACCCCTGAATATAAAACGATAAGCAACTACTGAGCAGGTATGTAATCTTTGGAACCTGTAACTGATGCCAAACCAGTGTACAGTATCTTGCCACTAGAGGAGAACAATGAAACCTGCCATGGAACTGGCTGGAAAGAAAAATTTGCCTTCTGAGTGAGAAATTTGGATGTTTAAGAATGCATTTCTTCATTTTTTTTCTTTAAAAAAAAAAAAGGATCCTAGACTTAGTGTCCTTTCTCCCAAATTGGAGAGAAAAGTAATGATGCTAAAATTACTTGCTGGAGGAAAAACTTCTTAAGATTTTGTCAAAGAACTTGGGGCCAAAGTCCTTCACTTTTTTCATGGCTGATTTCATCTTCACTGATCCAACTATTTTAAATGATGAAAGGTGAAACAAGGGACTTCTTTAGAGGAAGGAATTATCATTAACAACAGATCAGTGAAATCAATGAAAAGCTCTGATTTGACTTGCTGCTTTACTTTTCCATCTTATTCAGAAAACTGGC
>VZSZ01003173.1:867429-899882 GCA_013398815.1 Ibidorhyncha struthersii | reverse complement strand
TTTCCCCTTCATGGGCTACAACTCTACTCTGTACTGTGTTATTCACTGAATGTTGTTATCCTATATCTTTTCTATAGCACTAGTCTTGTAATCACTTCCACATGCTGCAAACTTGCAGAATGAAACAAACTCCTTCTGCATTCCCTGTATTCACATTGTCTTTGCCAAGTTCTTCCTTTCCAATATTTGCTTGGGTACCTTGAAGTTTATTTTCAATATCATAATCCCAAAGTTGTTCTCACAGGAATATCTAGTGTTGCCCCAGCCACCTTTAGGAGTCTCTTGTCTTTTCCCCCACCGGCTTTGATCTTTCCTGTGCTTTTGAACTGTTCTCCCCCTCCGCTCTCTCTTGTTTCCGTCCAACATCCTGTATTACCATCTCTTTGTTCCAGTGTCTCCCCACTTCTCCAGTCTTCCATCATCCCTCACCAACATCTGGAACTCGATGTGTGGGAAACCTGGGCCTTTTCCCAAGACCACCTCTCTTCATCACCCCCAGCACTTCCGCTCTTCTCCCTGACAGTGACATCCAGATTACCACATATTTTACCGTATCCAAGCTCTGCCTTGCATATGGACCTGTCAAATCTCACGGGTTTTCTTCCTCTAAAACCTGACTTTTTGCCTACATCCTCAAGTGAAAAGTTCAGTTGTCCTCAGTTACTGCGGTGCAGCTTGCAGTCCCCAGCCTCCTGCCTACCCTTGTCATTCTCCAGCTTCATATTCCTTCTGTGAGTTCTCCGTCAGGTTTCAGCCTCTCCATATGGACTCCGTATGTCCCCATTTCATGGCTGTTTGCTATCCCCTCACACTTGCCATCTTTACGAGTGGTGTTTAACCACTTACTGACTCTTTCTGCATCTGCTCACTCACCTTTACCCCCTCTTCCAAGCCTTCAAAATTTCTTTTCTTATACTTCAACACTTTTTCCTTGACCCTGTTCGTACTAGGTAGGATCAGGAGCACACCACCTTGGAGAGAGTAAACACCTAATCCCCCTTGAAATGAATGCTGATTCACTGCCCACCTAGGAGTTAGGCAGCTGAATAAGGTATCTGTGTATCAGTGTGCCACCTGGCACCTGCTCTTTGCTCTTGAGACCAGTACTTAGATTCCCTACACTGCTGATGTCACCTCACCCTGGAAGTCTGTGGTATCTGCCAGTAATGTCCCCAAAGTCTGCATTTGGTAACAGCCTGAGGAACTTGATATCTAGTTCTCACTTCAGTCTGCTAAGATCCATGAGCAAGCTGTCCTTCTGGCTATCTCTGTCAGGGCCTGCTCTCATATGTGTTTTTAGAGAAAGCATACCAGATCAATTGGTGCACAACGCAGGGCCGGTGGAGATGGTAAGTGTTGTGGCCGGTGTCTCAGACCAGGAGGTAAATGACCAGATTTAACTTCCTTCTTTTCTTGGAGGATGCGAAGGAGCACGAAGCCCCCTCACCTCTGAAATACACTATTTGTAGAGACGGAGGCTGCTATGTTGTTGAAGCTTGCTCAGTGGATCAGCAGAGCATATGAAATGAAGTGTATGTAACGTTAGGCTAAGCTGTCATGGTGGCAAAAAGTGGGACTGTGCTTCACTTATGTCCTTCTAGTAATCTGCCCATGTAAGACCAAGACTTACATTTACACTTTATCTAGCTGTCTGGTCATTATTCTTTGAAATTTTAAGGAGCTTCCTTGTCACATTTGGGTGAATTCCATCCTAGAATGCGCTAGAGCCTGAAGGGCAAAGCCATTTGCCTGAGAAACTTGAAGTCAAATGGAGAAAGTGTTGAACTTGTCTTCTTCCTTTTTTTTCCCCATATTCTAGTAAAATGTCCTAATTAGTGGCCTACTGGGCCATGTCACCACTAGGCTGGCTTACTATTTTTCTTTCTTTTTTTTTTTTTTCTGGAGTGCCTTTTGACAAAAAAAACCCTGCATTATCTACTTACCACCTCCCTGTCTTTCCTCGTCTAAGTCCCATTTTGCCATGGATATCCCTGCTACAGATAGGTGTGAGAGATGCGTGTCCACCTGAAGTCATGCCCTCAGTCAGCGGTTTCCCATGGACATGCTATGTGGCATCCCTTGAGGGGACTGGTATTTGCTGGTGCTCTTCTGAGATGCCCAGCCCCAGCACCAGCCACCTCCGCTCTTTGTCCATGTGCAGCAACGAGGGGATGGATGTGAACTACCAGCTGAACTCCTCCTTCGCTCAGCATTAACCAGCTCATGTTTGCTGCAGATCTCGTGAAACAGTTCACCATGGCAGCAAAAAAGAAAGGAGGAGAAGAAAAAGGGAACAGAGAAAATAAAAAGCAGGACATGGAGATAATGGAAGTGGGGGAGTACTTCTGATATTATAACTCTACCAGGCTTAGATTTCTTTAACTCCTGCTGTGTTTTGCTAAAAATGAGGCTAGTTAGCAGCAGATGTGAATGTAACAACTGACAGGGGAAGGAGAGAAGCTATAAAAAATGCATGGATTAAGTAGATTCTCTTACAATTTTTTTGTGGGGGGCTTTGAAGTAGTTTTCAAGCTGTGGTCTACTGCTTGCTCATGTCAAGTAATTGGGGTGCTGTGGAAGGTGACAGAAGGGTGCAGTAAGCAAGATGCATGATGTATCATCAATCAGAAAAAGGAGAGCACTTAGAGAATGGGTTACTGGAACTGCTGAGGGATGATGGTGTGGCTGAGGGGAAAGATGTAGCTTAGGAGTAGATGCTAATGTTGCAGAAGTGGGGACGGGGATTCATGTTACTAATAATAAATGGGTTTATGGAAAGGATACTGGTGGTTATTTGGTAACCAGAAGCTTAAATGATCAAAGAGTTTAGTAAGCCCTTCTGACTTTGCCTTGCCTTTCCAAAAATATATCATGGCTATGTGGAAGGTCATCTCCCATCCGTTCTTAGACGTTAATCACCCCCTTCAATATAGGTGGCCTATCAGATTGCACAGGCTGGGTAAACACTGGGATATATGATAGCACATTTGCGGAGCTGCAGGATCTAAAGGTAAGGTCGATATCTGGAACACCAAGATATTTGTGAGGGGAGGCAGGATTCCTGGTCTCTTCAGCTGTTTGCCCTCAAAATGGAAGGAGAAAGCATTTCAAATTCCAGAAGTCTTCACAGGCTCCAGGCTATAAACAGGCTCTTCCTGTATGGAGCAATAAGGATCTAACAGTAACCAGGAGATGCCTGCTTTTCCATACAGGCCTAGTACCACTGGGATATGTTTTGAGGGTGGGGGGTGGAATGAAACCCATCAGTCAGTGGGGAAAGGAG
The DNA here is from genome assembly GCA_013398815.1 of Ibidorhyncha struthersii. Taxonomy (NCBI): domain Eukaryota; kingdom Metazoa; phylum Chordata; class Aves; order Charadriiformes; family Charadriidae; genus Ibidorhyncha; species Ibidorhyncha struthersii. The sequence continues at coordinate 896,599 of VZSZ01003173.1, read as the reverse complement.
TGCCCAGTGCTACTGGTGTGGATAATCCAAGAAGATGATATCAAAGATAGGGTCATGAGGTAAACAAGAAATGAAAGCCCAGTCAAGCTGAAGCAGAGGGAGACAGAAAGGGGAAGGAGTCAAAACCAACCAACCAAAAAAAGATGGAAAGAGGAAGAATATAATTAGGGAGAAGTGGGAGAGTATTGACAGTGGTTTGTACAATGGAGAAATGTCCCAGCCATTTAATACACTCCACAAATACTGTATTTTTTTTCAGCTACCTAGGCTAAGGGCCTCTGTGGGAGCAAGTACACAAATGATGGGTCCCCAAGTCCTGCTGCTCTCTCCAAATTCAATGAGAACAGAATTTATCCCCTAGATAACTCTCCTGAATTCATACTGGGGGGACGTGGCTCTAGCATGGTCTGGATCCTCTGTATCAGACCTGTGAGTAAGTCCATTCCCAGAAGTAATGTGAAGGAAAATATGACCCAAGGAATGTATTTGCTGTTTGACTTGGGATCACAGGGCAAGTGCCACATGCAATAATCACAGATGCTTTGTTTATCTCCACCTCTCTTGCTTGAATGCAATGGTACTGCAGCTTGCATCTCTGAAGCCATTCTTGGCATATGGGCTTTGTGTTAAAAATCTTGATGGGTCTGTCACCCATGGCCACAGCTATACCTCAGGATGCAGAGTATGCAGGGTGTTGATACTTGGACATGCTTGTAAGACACTGCTCTGTATTACCTGGTCCTAGTCTAGAGACTAAAGTGAAGGTTACTGACAGTTTAATACCCACTAGCCTGTTGCAAGGGCTGGTGTTTCCTGACAGCAACGACTACTGTTTCACCCTATAATCACATCTCTTCTCCCCATCAGAAATACCAAACCTGAGCAGCCTGGAGTGTGCTAGCTTCCTCTCTGGTGTGTGGTCTGACACAGATGGGTAAACCTCTTGGATGATGTGGGAAATCAAAGTGTTGCTTATAGCTAAAGTGCAGTCTACTGGGAGGTAGGTTGTTATGTTAGTCAGCTATGACGGTGAGGGAAAGTGCCTCTGCAGGAAGGATCTGTGTCACTTGGACCCTTTGTTTACACTGAGCAAAGCCATTGGATTTCATACCTTCTCGTACAACGATGCTCCAATAAAAAGGGGAAAGATCAGACTCTGTCCCAGATGGGAAATCTGCACAGTGAGATGCCAGACCCATAAGCCCTTCTCCCTGGGATGGAATAACCCACCTCTTTTCATCATGAATCCTACCAACCAAGGGTGTTGCCTCACCTCATTCATTAGCCAGCCAGTGTTGGTGTAATTAGGGGTTAAGTAGTTAATCTTCAAAAATCCCTTGGAAGTCAGAGAATCCATATATTTGCGTATTTGCAATTTGTGTAATTTGTGTACTGCCCCTGAGGCAACCAGGCATGGGAATGCAATCCCATATTTGTGTGTTTAACAACTGAAAAGTGAGAAAATGTTTGTATTTGCAACAGCATAAAGAAAAGCTTTGACTGTCTAACCTCCTGTTTCACCTTCCCTGTTGCGCACACTGCATCTTCCTGCTGCCCAGTCCTGCAAAACCAGAAAGCCTGTATTTTAGTGTGCGTTAACACAGACTGTAGTTAAGCACATGGGCAAGCTTTGCCAGATCAGGGACTTGGACCACAAACACTTTGAGAACAACTCATTCGCATTCCTGTGTTTTTGTGAGAAATTTTACATTTCTGAAAGACAAGATCCTAACTGCAGTTTGAGAATTGTAAATCACTTGCTTTTGCCTCAGCCAGAGAGGAAAACTGTTTCTTAATTAGGGGCCCACTTGTGGTAGGCCATACAAAAACATGTAGCAAATGGTAACTTTACCTTAAAGCACTTACAATCAAATCACACAAGGTAGACTGAGCCAGGAACAGATAGTGCTGGTATAGTGCTTTTAGAGACTTTTTTTGTTGTTGCTGTGTTTTGCAATGCAGACACTAGAACTTTCCAGGAAATGCGTTGTCCTCCAAATGGATAGAGATGTGTAATTATAAGGGGAATAAGCATTGTAAAGTTGGTCATTTGTGGCTGTATACTATTGAACTCTACTATCGATGATCTGAAAGACAGCAAAATACTCACTGATCAGTAGGAATGACTCAAAAATCAGTAAGCTAGCAAAAAAAATAATAATACTGTAATAGCCTGGATCACTTGGAAAGATGGGGCCAAGCATAACACTAGCTGCTGTAAGTCATATGTCAAAGAATAAGGAATAGAGGCTATGCTTATCAGCTGGCAAGTTTATCTCGGGAAGCAGTGACAGGGAAGGAGTGGGGGCTGGAGTGGCTCACTGGCTGATGACAGAATTCCAGGATGATGCTGTAGCTGCGAGAACTCATGCAGCTTTTGGTAAATAACTTCAAGATGAATAGCTCTAGGAGAGGCTGAGTGTGTGTGTGTCATCTAGCACTAACATGGTCACTTCCCATGTACTCTATTTAGTGCTTTTGTTGGTGGTTCCTGGATGGGAAAGGTTTCAGGGACAATGCCTGAGGATATTAAGGAACTGGAAGTGTGCCTTCCAGTGAAGGAGGCTGAAGGGAAAAGGGAAAGCTGAAGGCTAACTTTTTTCAGTGTCTATATATACTCACATGGGGAACAAACTTTCTATGGTCTAGCAGACTGAAGGGTAGTAAGGCCCCAAAACTGGAATTTGAAATGGGGGGAAAAAAAGTAACATGAAAAAGAGCACTATTTTTTTTAGCACTGTCATTAACCACTAGAAAAACCCACTGAGGGTTGTGGAGGATCTTCCACAGGAGGCTTTTAAATTGTGGCTGGATTCTCATCAGAAAGCAGACCCTTGCAGAGATGGGAAGGACTTCTGCCAAGTCTTCTGACTCAAGTTTTTGAAGGTGTGGGTCTAGATGATCACAGCAGTTCTTTCTGGCATTACAGTTGGAGGTTGGCTGCTTGTTGGCAGCTATGGGGTTGAGAGTTGGGACTTCATGGCAAGAACAGAAGGCGTCCACTCTCAGCCCAAGTCATTACTCCTTTTCACCTTGCCCTGTGCAAACAGCCAAATAACATCACTCTCCCTCTTTAAGTTTCAAATGCTATTGCTCCAGTAAGCAGCGTTTCTTTCCCTTCATTCCTGTTTCCCATGTAACCATCTATGGCGTTCCCACTCCATATCTGCAGCCACCTACACCACTGAGGGTGGTGGAGGTGAGAACCAACGTTTCAAAAAGGAGCTTGGACCCCGCCCTGCCACCAGTCCCTCATCCCAAAGCACTGTTCTGCTATGCGTGATGGCACCCATAGGTCTGTCTCTCTAGGTGTACAGGGTGAGAGAAATCAGAGTCCCCAGTGGGAGCAACCAGAAACTATCTTTGCTGGGAGAAGAGGGCATGGGCTACATGCAGGCCTGTCACCTGAACTCAGAGTGTTTGGTTCACCTTTTTATTGGATTATGCTGCAGTGATATCCCAAAGTAAATGAGGCTTCATTAGTGTCCACTGAGGTGCTCAGTGGTAAGAGGTATTAATCTTCATTTATCAGTGTAGCTTTAATTCTCCTCTGGCCAAGCCAAGGCACTCCTTTGCATACCATCATGTATGGCTTTTCCATATATTTCAAACTTTAAACCTTGAACAATTATTCTATACTTCTGAGCCAAACAAGAATAAGTTCTTTCCCTCCCCCCTCCATGGACATTTTAATTTGTTTGTGGAAAGACTGTATTCCCGTGATGCCAGTTTTGCTTCATTTCTTACCTTATTCCCCACAGACTTAAAGTGTGGCAGAGGCCAAGAGTGTGCATGTGGAAGAGTCGGTGGTGCAACAGACCATTAGAAACTTCTGAGAACAGTGCTGGAAAGACGAACGTTGATGCAGATGGAGGCTGGGGCAATATTAATTACGTGCCAGCAGAGACTCTGAGCCTTCGCACACAACCACTATGAGCAGGTACTTGCTGTAACAGTACTTCCTAGGAAACACAATGGCCACTTGTGAGCCAGCCCTACCCCAACATGGTGGAAGAAAGCCAGGCAGGGCAGTGTGTCCTCTGCGGCGCAGGAGGGCTGGCTGGGTGGAACGTGATGAGGGGCAGTAAGCAGGCGAGGAGCTGTGGATGTGACCGCTGAGGCTGCGCGGGGTGGGAAGCTTTTCCTCTTGTGACTTCACCTGGATTGCCTGCCAACCTCAGCACACAATGTTATCACTGCAAGCCAGCTCATGGTGGAGATGGCTGTGCTCACACAGTCAGGCCCCGGGAGACTTTCTCCAGCCCTTATAGCTTTTGGCTTTGATGGCTCTTGCCAGAAACTTGCCATGACCCTATTCCCTGAGTTTGTTTCCAGTGGCACCAGGACTGCCTCTGCTCATGGATGACCTGTGTCCCTGAGGCAGTTAACTGGTCATGGAGAGAGTACAAGTGAAGGTTTTTTTCAGGAACTGGAGCAGGGACCTCTGCTCTACCCCACCCCTCTGGCAATCTGTGCTGCTCTTGGCTGTTTCCTTATCTAGGGTTTATTGCTGTGCAAAACAGCTGAGTTTAATGACTCAAAAGGAACGCTTGGTTCCTGCTGCATGAAGACTTTGCAGCTCAGATAGAAAGCCTTCCCAAGAAGCCCATTCCTCTTTCTGTAACACAACAGTTGTTGAAACCATGAGTACTCTTGTATAAATGTAGCTCTTCAGGGCTCAGACCCAGTCTGTGGCAGTGGTTTCCATGGGTCAGGGATGTGTGGTCTGCGTCCAACCATTTTTGCTTTTGTCGCTGTTAAATATCTTGCCTAAAAGGGAGAGTTGAGCCTGGATCATGAGAAGCACTTGGCATTTTCACAAATCTCCTTCTGTGGCAGTCTGTGGAAGTTTTATCTTCTCTCAAAGGGACACAAGCTAGATTAAATGCTGCCTTTAGAAGTCCCAGCCTGAGCCTGCTCTCCTCCCTGCACTAGCAGAAAGCCTATGTTATTTATTTTGTTCTGTTGTTCCGTGAATAAGACTTCTATTGCACCTTGCTTGCCTTTTTGCCCAGGCATCCTTTCTTGAAAAGGTCAGAAATCAATACCCTTTCCTTAATTCCTTGGCAGCCTTTGCTTTTCCCAGGACAGATGTTTTCTAGGACAGTTCCAAGTTTTCCACGCTTTGGCAGGATAGGCAATACATTCAAAGAACGTAACAGCACTGGACTAGTTTGCAGGAAATAAAGTGGTTCTAACCTTTGACATCTGAGATTCACCAGTGACTAAGGGCTTTGCTGTCAGGGAGACCTGTTAATGCAAATGTCAATTTCCAGCTAAATTAAAATCTACCCACAGGACAGTCACATGGCTTTTGACGGGCATGACAATGTACACAGCACATAGCATCCAAGAGAATTTGCGGAAGTCTCTGTATTTTGGGGAGTCTGTGATTGGTGGCTGGTTGTTCATTAAGTCTTTGTAGGTTCACTGACAGCTTGTCAGGATTGGCTTTTGTACTCCAATAAGTAGAGTTGAATGAGTACAGTAATAAACAGGAGGTTGCTGGCACCCTCATGCTGGACATACGTGAGTCTGCTATAGGTGGCTCAGGTGCTCATGCATGATACCCTTTAATATGCATGCACCTATGTGCTTTGTGGGGCACCATCTTTATCAAGCTTGAAGGAGGCAGGATCTACATTCAAGTTGTCTGTGGGCTGTCCTTTGGCACTCATGGGTTGTGCTCTGGTGGTGTGTTTATTGCTTGCTTTTCTGCTGAATGTTCTTTGCTATTCTCATTCTGCTTTGCAGTAATTCTAGTCTTCCCACTTCCCATTTCCTTCTCCCATGGTCTCGCCTGTGTCCTTCAAACTGCTTCCCTTATATGGGTACCAAAGATGGGTGCTATCTTTCCAGGACTGAGACAGGAGACATTGCTCACAGATGGGACTGGCTTTTGAAATGCATGAACAAGAACCCCCAGGATGATCCTGTACATCACCACTAGTGACACTGCTTTCTGGTCTACCTCACAGATCATAAATTATTTTTGGGAGCTGGACTAGAGCAGTTCTAAACAGATCTAAATTACATACTAGCAGCACATGTGTAGATCTAAGATCTCATATGATCAGTACAAGGTGAGAAGACAGTCCTTGGAGGTACCTTCTTTGTTCGAGCTGGCAGGTAGTCATTAAAGCAAGCTGACTTTTGAACCAGAAAATAAGCACTCTTTTTCTAATTTGCTGAGTTAGGGGTCATGTAGAAGACATAATAAGGAGATTTTGACAGTAGAGGACTGCTGTGAAAACTGGAGAATAAGCCAGGCAGGACTGAGGTGACATATGGACACACCTTGCCCCTACGTTTACATCCAAGGATCCTGTTAGCGCCATCAAGCACAATGTTGCCCTGTGAGCTCATATGCAGCTCCTCAGCTAGCCTGAGCTTAGAATCTTCCGCAGAGTCACTGTTTCCCCAGACAAATTTCCCCATAGCAGAGCTACAGCTGATCTCCTTGTGGATGTGCAATAAATTACCTTCCTCGTGCTAAAGCAAGTCCTTTCTGTTTCTGCCCAACTCACTGTGCCATCAGGAGTGCTCTAGATCAACAGTCAGCTTTTTTGTGATTCATCCCTCTCCTGGACTTAGCAACATCTACAAAACATTCGAAGTTTCTTCCCGGTTATTGACTAAAAATATCATGACGCCAAACACCCTCCAGGATCTTGGTACAAACATGCTATAAACAAAACAATCACTTCTAGTTCTCACTTGTATTTTGGGACCAGTCTGATAGGTCATTTATAGTCTGTTTTATGACTGCTATCTTATTCTTAGGTCAAGCAAGTTCTTTAATCAAATTGCCATGTGATAGAAGGGAAACCGCCTTCCAGGATCTTAAGTATATTGTACCAGCTTTGTTATATTTACCAAGGGTATGTGCAATTTCCTCAGAGAAAAGTATTAACATGGTTCAATGGGGTGAATTTTCTATAAACCCATGTTGATTGCCTTTAGTTATATTTCCCTCCTTTTATTTCCTCTGTTCTGTGTTAGCCACTTCATTATTTAGTTCAGGACTGAGATCCTATCACAGGTCTGTAGTTACCTGTAAGTAATTACAGTTATGACATAATTAAAAAATAATTATGCTCTTCTACATGGTCTTTACAAACTGCCAGAATATGGATTTTTTTCTTCTCCTCCAGGACGTACCCATTGCACAAAGAAGTATAGAAAATCAACATAAATAGTGCGGAGGCATCCTGTGCAGCTTAAAAAAAAAGAAAAAAAAAAAAGTAAGTTTCAGTGCAAAGTATCCAGTCCTGCTGATTTAAAATGCCTGATTTTAGTAGGTGGTATTTAATTCCTCTGAGATACTACAAGAATAGACATGTCATCAACAATGTCTTCATCATCTACTTTCTTTTTTCCCAGCAGTAGGATAGAAGTATTTATTGATTTCGTTTTTCTTGTCTGCATTATTATCGAATAATCTAACATTTCCATCTGATAACAGATCAATACCATGATTAGGACTCATTTTGTTCTTAATTTACTTTTTAAAAAATATAGCTTTGTCAGTCTTTTTTTCCCCCTTTCATTTCCATCCTCATTTTTTTATAATTCCTATCTTCTAATTTATATTCACCTTCTCCTCATTTACTCTTTGTTATGTGCTTTACTTAAAGCCACTCCCATTTCCACTTTAAAGCTGACTGTGTTTTTTCAGTTACCCTATTCTTGCTTTACCGGGGAGTTGTGTATTTTTGGTTCCTAGTAAAAAATTTTTTAAGCAGCTCTCAATTATTATTTATATATTCTTATTTAAATCCTTTCTTTGTGTTGATTTAGCCCAGAATTCTACTCAGGACTGGGAAACAGGACTTTTAAAAGCATCGTGTCTTTCAAAGCATTGCATTACCACTTTGGACCTTCTTCTGCTTTTGTATAACAGGGATCAGTAAACCTGCAACCAGCTTCTCATTTCTACCATCACTTTACCCACCCAGATGAGGTGAAATACTGGTTTTGTTCATTTTGGATTTAAGACTTTTAAAATGAAGAAGCTGTTTAGAACACTTAAAAATCCCAAGGCTCTTTTTGAGTCAGCAACATCAGCATATGTTAAATTAAGCAGTAACTGATGTTTATATTTTTTCTTTGGTTAGTGCTTGAACAACCAGTGCTCCCATTTTCCAGTGCTGCTCAGTTATCTATTCCAGACCCAAGTCATCAGTCCAGTTACTAGAACACTGACTCACAAATATTGAATATTGTTAACTAGGAAATGATGATTCAAAATCACAAACAAGCAAGTAGGTAACACTTTTTCTTTTTATCCCACTTTTGCCCACTCAGTCTTTCTTAGGGCTATAGCCAGTGATTTTAACATTCAGTCATACAAACCATCCCAGCATCTTTTCCAATGTCTTATAGCTGTAGTCCCCTGGGCAGGCAAAGCCTTGATGAATATAAAATGGAAAGGGGTGCCACAATTGTATACAGCTAAAGAGGATGTATAAGAATGGAATTGACTTCTATATTGTGCTTCTGTAAAGGGGGGCACGCTTTTGAAAGGAAGAGCCAGGGCTGCAGCTGAATATACCGAGTGTTGCTCAGTGGAGCTGATATGCAGCAGAAGGATTAGAAACCCACTAAACCTGCTGCACCCTGGGCCAAAGCAGGGCAGCCAACAGAAACATTAGAGTTCATGTTCTCACATCAGAGCTTCAGGGACTGGAGAGACACAGGCCATTAAAATACGTGCCTGTATTTCACTGAGGAACTATCTGTACTAGTAGCTGTGTTCGTTATGAGGGTGTTTATCAATCAGACAAGGATGGGGCCTCGTAGTGCAGGACACATGGAAGAGTAATCGACAGTTGCTGTGCCAAGGCACAACTTGCCATAGAAGTAGCTGCTGAAAGTTTTGCCAGGTCTGACCCAGAACAGGAGACCCCCAAAATCTTACTGCTTCTCTTATGAGGATCCTGATAATGCTTTAATCCATATTGCTGTTAAGAATTTCATATTCACTGAGCAGTAACAGGACTTCAAGGGATTGAAGTTGACCTGAAATAATGAAGAAAAAAACCACACCAGGTCTCTCCAAACTGGAAGCCCTTCAGCCCTACCAGCTATGTTTTCCCGCAGGTCTGTACATAGATAATCCCTGCCTCCTTCCCCCTGGCTGTTTATTAGTTTGAAGACAGGTTGTCTCACAGAATGCTGAAGACCGTTGGATGGGTGATTTATCTATGGACGGGTTATCTGCTTGATCAGGAAAAGAGAATGACTGGCTCAACAGCTTCCAAGTTCAATAACCTCCTTTTCTTCTTAATAAATTGCTGAGGCATGAGAGGCTTCCGTTCCTCGCTGGCATCTTTACACCGTGCCCAAAGAAACAATCATATCAGGCTCAGGAAGGCAAATGACTGAAAGGGCAGGGAAACAGGAACCGTCCCCACGGATGTCCTCCCCAGAGAGGCTGGGAACATGCTCTGCTGTGGGAAATGGGAAGCTGAGGTCAGCCAAAGTGCACAGCAGGTACGCGCATCTCTCGGGACTAAGAGAATAGAGATAATGGCCTGTTTTGCCACCCACATCGGTCCCCTGTCCTCCTCCTGAGTTCTCCCGGGCTACCTCCACACCTCGTATTCACAGTGCACCTCCATTGCGTCATTCCATGGTGTGGAAATGAAGGCAGGCAGATAAAGGTGGAGAGTGGGTGGTGACAATGCTCCTCAGAGCCCTGAGCCTACCACTCAGCAAGGCAAGCTTTGGTGGTGTCAGAAAAGCCCAGAAGAAGGGAGAAGAGAATAGGGAATGAGCTCCCAGCAGAAACAGGAAGGCAACAAACCTCATGGACAGTGAGGTAACACGGGATGTTTCCAGACATACCCACTTGTCCAGGTCTTTCAGAAGCTTTGTCCTTTCCAGCTCCTTGTGCCTGAGGATGTTAAGAGATTGTTTTATCAAGACTTTTTGTAGAAACATATGGAGATCCTCTCAAGAGGCTGGGAGATATTATTAGCCCCTCTTTTACTGGCAGGCCTGGAGCAATTAATTATTACCAGAAGTATTACCAGGTGTCTGTCACTGCTTTCCCTGGATCTGCTTTACATAGTCCAGATTGGCTGTAAGCAACGTGTTCCCTGACGGGTCTGATACCTCACAGCTCCCTATAGCAGTTAATCCATTTCTGTGAGGAGTACCTCAGTAGTGGCAGAAGAGCCATAATCTAGAATATACGCAGAGAGAAATTTGAGTCCATGGACAGCTTGCCTGCATTCTGAGAGCTTCTCAGTGATGTCCTCCAGCTGATGTGCTCTACCTCCATGTCTGACTGGGTGGTAGGTTCTAGGCAGGAGGCAGAGAAAAGGACAGGTAAGAGGGGGAGGGTACATGGGGACCTAGAAGAGGCATTTTGTATACAATGGCTCCATAATGCATGTGCTACACCTTGCCTAAAAGCTCTGGGCCCTTTCCCAGTGCACCTCTTCAGAAATAGCATCTGCGCTGGAATTTCTAACCAGGACACTGTTGTAAAAGTTTGTGTTTCTAGGAACAGCCTGGTCAAGTTTTAAGTGAAATCATGCCGACCCATGAGATCATGTCTAAAAGAGTATTCTCTTCGTTGCCCTGTTTGTGCTGCTGCTGCAGTACCATAGCACCTACCTTTGACATGTGTGAGTTCATCTCCTTTGCTTTACATGTTGTTTGTAAGTTTAGTGCAGTTCTTATTATTAACCATGCTGTTATTAAAGGGAGAATCACGGAGGTCAGCTGGTATACATGAGAAATATTTGCTGGATAAGGGATGCAGATTCAAGTGAAAATACAGATTATACTATCAAAAAGAGTGCTTTTTCCACAAAGTTTACACTGATTCTATAGGTAAAATCAATGACATAAAAGTAACCTTCATGTCGGTTTAACTCCATCTATTTAACCATTGTGAAAGTGCTATTAAAAATCATATTCACAATAGCTATTAATGCTTCACCGCAACTTTCCTGTGTTTGCTTTGCCTTAGTTTTGTATCTTGCAGAAAAAGTTCAAGAAACGAGGGATGAGGGAAAAGAAAGGCAAGGTTTAGCTATGGCGTAAAGGGCACACTCTGCCTTCTCCTTTCTCATTCATAGCATCCCTCGGCCTCCCCTGGTGCTGTACAGTGCATGGATGAGAGAATACCGCCCGCTAGTGGTTTAGGCTGCGGGAGCCCGAGAGACCGCTTGGCAGAGGCTGCTCCCGAGTTCTGCTTTGCTGATGCTCCTGCAGCATCTGTACTGGGACAAGGTGGGTGGCTCTTATTCCTCCTGCCCTCAGATAAAATCAGCATCTCTGGAAAAGGTCAGCGCTGAATTGAGCGAGCAAAAGAGGTTCTTACTGGAAGTGCCATGGGTTGCTGGCACCCTGTTTTTCATGTTCAGCATCGATGTCCAGATGAAACACTAAATAACTTATGGTGTTTAATCTTACAGTTACTACAGTAAGAGAACAAGTTGGTTGAAATGTGGTTGTGGTGAGTAAGCACCTCTAAGTCTGCAGCAGGTTCAGAGCCATCCCTGAAGTCAAAGAACAAAGCAGTGAAGCTCCTGAAGCTTCCCTGAGGACAGCTCTCCTTGCAGGACGGTGTGGAGATACCTCTGGTAGCCTGGGGTAAGCTAGCACCAGCATGGGAAGCAGCAGAGCACCACTGTGCTCCATGCTGCCCCAGCTAGTTAGCCCCACTCCAGATATAATTAACTCAAGTGGAATGCTTTGCTGACACAGCCAACCTGCCCCCAGACCTGAGCTGGTATCTCCCCAGCTCAGCACTGCACTGGGTGGTGTAGACAACCCGGGATGTCCAGGCTGAGTTTTCAGGGTTAGTGCAAAGATACTTCTTTTTTAAAAAAAAAAAAAAAAAAGAAAATATTTCTCTGAGATTTCTCTAGGTCTTTGGCTCTACAGTTTTACATAGGGCCAAAGACCTCAGAAAGCCTCCCTCTCCCCCTGATTGTTTTCCTGCTTATGAGGTAAGATCATCCTTAACAGATGTTTGTTTACCTCTTCATAAAAACCTCCTGTGATTCTACAGCCTCCCCAAGCAGCGTGCTGCAGTGCTTTGCTATTCTTACCGTTGTAAAGTGTTTTTCTAATGCTTAGCTATATCATTTTTATTGCAAATTAAGCTGATTATTTCTTCTTCTACTTCTGGTGAATGTAGAGGACAACTGCTTAGTCTCTCCACCCATTATAACAAATGTTTACGTGCTGGAAGACTGTTATCATGCCTCCCCTCCTGTTGTTCTTTTCCTAGAGAAAACAAACTTGGTTATTTTATCCATTCCTTATAAGTCATGTTTTTTCGCATCTCTTATCATTTTGTTGTTCTTTTTTGGACTCTCTCCAATTTGTCTACATCTCCTGTAAAATGTAGTGCCTGGAACCGGACACACTGTTCCTGCTGAGAGCTCAGCAGTACCAAGTAAATGCACAAAATAATTGCTTCCTTTGCTTTATACACAAAAGTCCCCTTAAAGCATCTCAGAATGAGATTTGTCTTTTTTTCTGCGGGAAACAGACTCATATTTGGTCCCACCCCGCTCTTTCTTTGCTGCACTGCTGCTGAAATAGTTACGATCTAGTCTGGACCAGTGCATTTGGTGTCTGTGCAGTCCCCTTTCCTGAACTGTATCTTGCTGCAGTCACCTCTGCAGAGGGCAGCCCACCTCTCCAGTGTCTCACATTCCTCTCAAATTCTGATCTCTCCAGCCCCCCTGCCTTCAGGAGGGACTGCTGCCCCCCCAGCCCAGCTGTCACCCTTTTGGTTTTGTCCTCTAGCCTGTTGTCCAAAAACATGCAAAGAAATACTGAGCAGCCCTGGAGGCAGAACTTCAGGGATATGATCCTCCCAGCTGGAAGAGTGAAGCCCTGATAATTACCCTTGATCATGATACTTCAACCTGTTTAGCCTCTGCGTGGTGACTTTGCTTGCTGCTCTGTGAGCCTGCGATCTAGATATTTTCTAAATGCTCACTAAAGTCAAGGTACTTTATACCTACCAGTTCCTCCTCATCTTCCAGGCCTGTTAGTCAAAGAAGGGAATTAGCCTGGTTCGACAGGATTTGTTCTTCAAAATTCCCTGCTGGTTGTTTCTTATCACCTTATTGTCCTTTAGCTACTTATAAATTGATTGTTTCATAATTGGTTCCAGTATCTCTCTAGGTATCACGGTTAGGCTGACTGGCCTCTAATTCCCCAGGTCCTCTTATAACAGTAATTTTCAGAGAAGAACTGCATTTAAGTTAAATAGATACTGAAAGACATTCCACTTTTGCCCTGCTTATCTTTATTCATTGTCTAGTTTTGTTCCATCCCTTAAATTAAAAACACGGTTCCCATAAGTATTTATCCCCCACTTGAGGCTCAGCACATTCCAACCCTGCCTTCACCTCTTCTCCTGTGCTCTGGCCCAAACCTTCCTGTTACTTACATAACTTCCCCAATTTCTCTCCTTCTTGTTGCTTTATATCTTTCTTCCCCTCTTTTCTTTATGGTTTGCTTGCAGTTCGCCAGCAAAATATATTCCCCAGCACTTTATATCCCCCGGTGCCTGGAGGGCTCTGAAGAGAGTCCTGGAAAAATCTCAGAGCTCTGCCCTTAAAATGTGGACAGTGACATTTACCAGTCTTGCAGGGACATGGCAAGCTCTGCCTAAAGATTTGCCCAGGGCTGGCTATATTTAAATGATTTCTGAGACCAGTAGGTGGCAGAGAGAAGATGAAATCTGGGAGATTCTGGTCCTAGTGATCAGACCGATAGACTGTTTTGGCTCTCAGATGGACGGAGAGATGTGTTACTCGAAAGCAGGTGTCTGCCGAGTTCGGTAGCGCCTAGCAAACAAAAGTGTTGGGCAAAGCTCCCAGTTTCTTGTAGGGATGCTGAATATATCTAGTGTTCAGCTTCAGCCATGAGCGAAAGGTTTGTGTGTTCAGCAGAAGAACAGGAAACATGTGCCACTTTCCAGCTAAGCAGATCAGGAGAAGATAACTTTGTTTGAGGGAGAGGTATCGTTATCCAGGGTTGTGCGCTATATAATTGCACAATCTGCTATCATGCATGAACAGAGCTGTTCAATAGCATGGCCCTGCCTTGTCCTGACATCATGTCTGTGTTGGAAATCCGTTTGGAATGAAAAATCCCACGTTCCCCAAGTGACCTCGTAGTCTCTGAGCAAAAGGCCGAGTTGCAGTGGAGACTTCACAGTCTCAGTGGTGCCAGAGACAGAAGCTCAGTCACCAGCCTCAAAGTAGCCAAAGGATGAGAAGTTAGCAATGAAGAAAACTTATTTCCAAATAAAATAACATTTTTAATGTGCAGGAGATGCCCATGTTTTTTTCTGAAGGCACAAAAAGTCCCAAAGGCAAGAAAAAGTCACAGTGAGTGACAGCGTTACTCTCATTAGCTGCTACTCTATCTAACACTTTTTTTTTTTTTTTTTTTGAAGATGGAAGTACTCAGCACTTCTACAAGTTGCCTAATGAGAGCATAAATGCTGGGCCAGATACACAGGTTGGAAGTGTTGGCCATTATCAGGCTGGCACTGTCAGTGTTGCAGTTCTTTTGCAGATTCAGCAAATGCCACATGCTGTGTGTGAAGTCCAGTCTTTTAGACCTTTGGTTTTATGGTCTCTTCTCCTATCTTTCACAGCCATTGCTTTCATATTACAAAGGCAGCCCTGACTTCCAGCATTACCCTGATGCCTGAGACAATCAAGTCACCTTCTTGCTCTTCTCCTGGTCTGCCCTCTCCTTTTCATCCCCATGTCGACCAACCACTTATCTGTGTAGCCTCACTACAAGAGGAATTCCTCATTAGCCATGGTCATTTAGGCTATTTTCTGTGACCATTTTCTTCAGGGGCAGGAGGCCCTAGTGAGCTGGAGAATCTGGCCCACAGCTCAGTGGTGCCTTTTTGAAAGGCATCCAGTTGAAGGGACTGTGTGGTTTTCCCCAAACCGGAAATGTCCAGCAAACTCAGTGTGCTCCATATTAAAGGCTCGGCACCCTCATGATAACAAAGAAAGTCACTCTGATCATTCAGATGAAGGTAACATATACTCAGTGATCGGTGACTTGAATATAATTTCTGCATCTTGCAAGCTGTTCTGCAATTTGCCTGACAAGTATTTGGTATTTGGATAGTGTTTGCAAATGGCAGATAGAAGGTTAATGGGAAAAGTCTCTGACAGTAGCTGGATGTAATTTAAAGATGGACTACAGCCATGTAGTTACATACCAGATTTGGGTTTTGGCTCATTATATTAGAGAGATAAGGCCCAGAAAGGGATATGCACATTCAGCCAGAGCTGAGTTTTCCAAAAAGATGGTTTCAGCCTGAAAAGGGATGAGCAGTTTAACATCTGAACCATCTGGCCTCTGTGATGAACCAGCTTGCAGGCACTCTTTAAAGGTGTTAGCTGCTGGTGGTATCATTTAGTCCCCCCTCTCTTACTGCTTCCCAAAGAGGGGATGAGGGTGTCAGCGATGAGCAGTCACTTGTGTATTAATCCTAGTTTATCTCAGTAGCATATAGCAAAACAAAGCAACAAAGGTATTCCTTGCCCTTCCTTACTGTCCTTATTCCTCTTGTTGATCAAACTGTGCCTTTTCTTGTTTGCTTCATGTTCTTGGGACTCGTGTCTTCTCCTCTGCGTGTCCTCTCCCCAGGAAGACTATTCCCAGGCTTTATGTAGCACAGGCTGAAAAATGTCATGTGTAGATCTCTACTACTTCTCTATTAAGAGAGTGATTTATTAAGGTGTTCAGAATATGACGTTCATTCCAACTGCATGCATAGATATTGATTTTTCTTTTGTGTCTCCAAACTGGTCCCCCTTGCAAAATGTCATTCTTTTCCATCTCTCATGTATCCTTTAGCTCTTTTGAAACCAAGGTTGAAAAACATCATCTCTGTCTCCAGTTGTGCTTTGGACTTTGGGGCTACGCAACTCAGCTTAAAAGCTGTTTGGGAAGTCAACTGCCGAAATGAGGCTTTGAATTTACATGAGCATGAATGCCCAGAAACACTGAAGAGAGGCTTGAAACCATGGGTTTGAAGATACAAAATTTTGTGACCCTCATATTATAGTATCTCATTCAAATGACAGCTTTTCTAGAGACAGAGCGTCTCCCAATGCCATTCTGGGGAATTAACTTCAGTGTTGAGTCTGCATAAAGAGAGAGGAGAGCTACTTGCTGCTTCATCACTTTATGAGCCTGGTATCTGTATCATTGCTTAGCAGATCTTGCTTCCAGTAATCCTCTTTTTCTTCAGAGCTGAGCACCAAGAGCACGTTCTGAGCAATTCATACAGAGAGAGTACAAAAATAACACCTCGGAATAAAGTTATATCCTTTGGCCTATAAACAAAACACACAGGGCAGTTAGTTGTACTTGTGGATGCATTTTTGAGCCTGTGATTTTTCTCTTCTGCGGGCTCTCCAGCATTTTTACAGATGGCTGGGGTAGGCGAGTGCCCCTGGGGTAATGTTCCTGTTTGCTGGGCTGCTGGAATTTGGCTATGCTCCTTAACAAAACAATTTGTTTTAGACATTTTTGATGCATGTGCAAGGTGCACTTGGAGGAAAAACTAAGCAAAACTAAGACACTGAAAGGCGAGGTTGTAAAATTGGTATTTCTCAGCTCTGATTAATATTGACTGATGATCTCATTTTCCCATACTGCTTCTTTTTCCAGGTAAAAGATGTTAAAGAGCAGTCCAAAGTATCTGGCAATGCCAAATACAGACCCAGTACCTCAGTGACTGCCTGTGCTGGAAATCAGCAATGCGACTTTTCTGTCAGAGCTGGGTGTAGGGTAACAAATTAATTCAATTAGTTCTGCCACCATCAGAGAGGTTGGCACTCCCTTTTCACCTGTCACACCACAACACCTAAAGACTGGCGAGCGGGGACACACAGAGAGCTGTGCCGAACCGTGGCAGAATTGCAGAGATGCTTTGGTCCCTGCTTAACTGTGCAAACTCCCATTTATGCATGTATTAGGTTTTCACCGCCTGTTGCCTGTTCCTCTCCCCCCTCTGCTTTTTCATGTTCAGTGGATTCTCCTCTCTGTCTCTCTTTCTCTATTTTTTCCTCCCTATTGTTCCCCACGTCACTAACTGTCACTCACTTCATAAAGCCGTCTGGCTCGGAGCTTAAATATTGCAGGGCAACTAAAACCCACCATCAGAGCCAATTCAGTCATATCTGCTCAGTCGTGCGACAAGATTGGGACTTTTAGGGTAGGGAAGAAGAGAGACAAAAGTTCACTCTTCCCTGCAGAGTGCCAAGAGAGGAGGGGGACACATTTCTTCGGTGGAGCCTTTCACAGCGGCAAGTTGCTTGCTCAACGTCCTTAACCTATACAGTCTTTTTCGCTGGTAGTGTGCTCAGGTTGCAACGTCTGGAAGCGCAGGGTGGGGGTTTGCAACAAGCCCATGTGAGTTAAGAACACGAGTCTGTTGGCTCTGAGTGGGCTTAGGCAGTCTCCTGCTCTTTCCTCAGGCCAGGGGAAAGGTGACTGCCTAAATTCGTCGCTTGCACCTTTTTTGAGACTTGAGGGGCTGACTGCTTACAGGTGGAATCCTAGACGTTGGAGCTGGTTGTACCACTCATCTCCAGTCCACCCAAAATTGTTGCTTGCAGTTGAACTGATTGATCAGCCTCAAACCACTTCACTTGCAGAAAATAGAGAGGATGGTCATGGCAGATTTTTGAAAAACGTGACTAGTTCGGAAGTGATCTCAGAAAGAGCTTAGCCAAATGTAGGAAGCTGCAAGCAAGAAATTTGATGGAGTTAGTCAGGAAGCATTTTTCCTTCTCTCGTACAGTGAGTTTTCCCGTATGATAAGGTTTATCACATCTAGAATGTCGCTCTTGCGCGCTGCAGTGGAAACATTCGAATGGTAGCTGTGGATATCAGCATGACTCACAAAAAAAGAAAGGGATGGAGTTATCTGCGGTGCCTGCGGGACAATGAAGTTTATATTGTGTGTAGTCGAGTTTTTTTACAGAGTTGCACATGATTGGTAACTGTCGGGTGTACTTCGCTCTGTGAATTTGCAGAAAGAGAATGTTTAAATCAGTTTAGATAATGTATGTAAACAGCATAATCTTCTGCTAGACTTGTTAATGTAAGTGCTGACATTAACACACTCTTTTACACAACTTTAATGACTGAGAAAGTAGCAATTTTCTTTGGTGATTAAATTATATGTTTGCTGCTTATGCATGGAAGGTGTTTCTGCAAGCTAAAGGACTGCGTTCTGTTCTTTGTTTTCTGACGTGGGTGTCTGGGGTTAAAATTTCATGAGGTTTGAAGACAAGGAAAATGAGTCCATCTTGTCTTAGAAAAATGACATCAGAAGGATTTTTTGGGGTTTAAAATTTGTGAAATTCCCCAGAGCCATAGAACGCTCAATGTTTTGTGTGTTTGTCTATGTGTGAACAACGTACACACTGTAGTTGAGTTGAAACAGACTGGTATGCGTTGGTGTGTCGTAACATATGGCATTACAAATATATCCCAGTGGTATCTGAAGGAGGAGGGAAGTTTAGATACTCAGATTTCCATGCTGTTGACTGTACCTTCTTTTCCCCAGCACTTCTGTATGTGTGTCTGCATTTAGGAAACTATAGAAGGAGATAGTATCTAAGAGATGAACTTCTAGATCCCTGTGAACAGCTATTTTATGTATAATGTTCCCTGTTTCACTTGTCATGGTCCATAAGTTGGTCTTTCTGGATCACTGTAGTATTCTGCATTCCTCACAGACTTCAGACTGCTGTGATGTGTTAAATCAGCCCATCCCCCAAAAAATTCCTCTTTATTTCCCTCATTCATAGATTTTCCCTTGCTTAAAATAATATTGTGGGAGGTTTAGGGTACACAGGATGAAGTCCTGGCCTTGGAATATTTTCTCATAATGCAAAAATAACGACACATATAACATTTGACTTGCACTACCTGAAATTAGCAATAGGATACCTGTAGGTGGCTTCCAGCTCTGTGTTAGTCTGAGATAGCAGCACTGACATTTGAGAGACAGAAAATAGTATTTTAGGTCCCAGTTATCGACCTTTGTGTTTCTCTCCAGCTTGGGTCCAATGTCAGTGTGGCAAGGGACTTCAGAAGAGGATACAAAGAATAACCCCAACAACATCGATAATTATATTGTATATAATGCATACTATGTAGCAAAGCTAGTATCTATGGTAGTTATTAAGCATATAGAGTATTACTAACATAGTAATGGTGGTGTTATTGCTATTCTTACCTAACAGAGTGATTTCTAATGTAGAATTAATAATTGCAACCTATAGAGAATTCAGGTTTGTGTAGGTGCAAGATGGGCACCGGTTTGAGATCTGTTTGAGCTGTGTGTGGTTCTGCTGCAGAAGAGCTTGGGTGCTTGAAACCTTCACTCTCTTTTCTAACCGCTGCAGCTGCATGCTGATAAATCTGTTCTACTGTACTGCTGGCGAGTGTTTGTATGCGTACAAAATCTAAGCAGGCTCATGCAACGGAGCCTACAAGGCACCACAGAAGACCCTTACCTAGAAAAGGGGTTAAATATACTCCCCAGCTGAAAAGTAATTGCCCATTTAGAGCCAGGGAAGAAAGAATTTAGCAAGCAGTTTGCTCTGGCTTCCCAGCCCTTCTTCTGCTAATAAATCATTGTGATCATGCAAACAAGCAAGCAAGCAACCAACCTTTTTTTCTGTTCTCCAAGCATATTAGGGAAATACTAGTTGAAAGCAACGACAGGCATCAGTGGGAAAACCTGACTTCTTTTAAATTTAGCATAATTTGTGGTCATTCTCTTTCTTTTTTCTTTCCTTAGACAGTAAGAAATGGGTGACTGGAGTTTCTTGGGGAACATTTTAGAGCAGGTGAATGAGCAGTCCACTGTCATCGGGAGAGTTTGGCTCACAGTGCTCTTCATTTTCCGCATCTTGATCCTGGGAACAGCTGCCGAGCTAGTGTGGGGAGACGAACAGTCAGACTTTGTGTGCAACACCCAGCAACCTGGTTGCGAGAACGTCTGCTATGATGAGGCCTTCCCCATCTCCCACATCCGGCTCTGGGTCCTGCAGATCATTTTTGTATCCACGCCTTCGCTAATGTACTTTGGGCATGCGGTGCACCATGTCCGCATGGAGGAGAAGAGGAGAGAGAGAGAGGAAGCTGAGAAGCGTCAGCAAGCTGAGGTGGATGAAGAGAAGCTGCCCCTGGCTCCAAATCAAAACAAAGGCAACAACCCTGATGGGACCAAGAAGTTTCGCCTGGAGGGTACCCTCCTGAGAACCTACATCTTCCACATCATTTTCAAAACCCTCTTTGAGGTGGGATTCATAGTAGGTCAGTATTTCCTGTACGGCTTCCGAATTCTCCCCCTTTACCGCTGTGGGCGGTGGCCCTGTCCCAATCTTGTGGACTGTTTTGTCTCCAGGCCCACGGAGAAGACCATCTTTATTATGTTCATGCTGGTAGTGGCCTCTGTGTCCCTATTCCTCAACCTGGTGGAGATCAGTCACTTGATCCTGAAAAGGATCCGGAAGGCTCTGAGAAGACCAGCGGAGGAACAGCTGGGGGAGGTCCCAGAGAAGCCCCTCCATGCCATCACAGTCACCTCCATCCCGAAGGCCAAAGGCTACAAGCTGCTGGAAGAAGAGAAGCCGGTGCCTCACTATTTCCCTCTCACGGAAGTAGGGGTTGAGCCCAGTCCCCTTCCATCAGCCTTCAATGAGTTTGAAGAGAAGATTGGGATGGGACCATTGGAAGATCTCTCCAGGGCATTCAATGAGAGGTTACCGTCATACGCACAAGCGAAGGAACCGGAAGAGGAGAAGGTAAGAGCAGAGGAGGAGGAACAAGAAGAGGAGCAGCCGGGACCTCCGGAAGAGCCAGGGGTGAAGAAAGCAGAGGAGGTGGTGAGTGATGAAGTGGAAGGGCCTTCAGCACCTGCTGAGCTCGCCGCTGATATGAGACCCCTCAGCAGACTAAGTAAAGCCAGCAGCCGGGCCAGGTCAGACGATTTGACTGTATGAAGGTGCAGGATATGGGGAGCACATGAAAAGGAAAAAGTTGAAGAGAAAAGGAGAGGTGGAGAAAGAATCAAAAGATATTTTTAAGCAAAGTGCTAAAATGGCCATTTGAATATTATTTCCTCTTGAGATTCTCAACTGGAAAGGTACTATCATGGTAACTGTGCCTTATTTGCCCTGTATGTCCATTTGAAAAGGAACATTTTCCCTGTTTCCACATGCCAGCTCACTCCTTACAGTAATAGCTACACTATACACATAACTGATGTATTTTAAAACCCAATGTGGCAGTAAAACCCAAATGTCACAGCTGTGAACGTATTTACTGGAAGCTTTGTGTTCCACATTTCTCTAGGAACGTAGGGAGGATCTCTCTGTTCAGCCAGCAAGAGGGAAGACTGATCAACAACTGTACCTAGTATTTCTTTTTCTGTTTCCACCCATGGCATGCTGAGCAGATGTCCCCTTCGCTGTTGGCATGGAATTGTAGTTATTTAATTCACAAAGTGAATTCTGTGCTTAGCATCACCACACTAAAATAGTAAGCACTATTTCCCTCCTCTTTTCAGAAAATAAAGGCCAAAATGTCCCCAGTTTCTCTGTGAATGCAAATCTGACTTAGGTAAAAATATTTTCCCTTTGTCAAAAATATTCTGTTTTTCAAGTGACATTGACAGTGGGCAAGGTTAACAGTAGCTCTCTACTAGGACTTAGCAGATGCTCACAGATGGATCATTTGTTCCCAAGAGGGTCAGCCAGCCCCGAGCTTATTTCAGAGCACTGGAAAGAATAAATTCAAGTGGTATTTTTTACTTGTAGTCTTGTGACTTAAAGATCTGAAACTCGATTTAGCAAAGCAAGCGTGGGAAGGCTTCTGTGAAAGGAGGAAACAGCTACAGCCCCCAGAGCATGAAACCAATTACACACCTTCATGGCATGATCCTGACATGTGCTCAGTTCCTGGAGCTCCCAGACTTACAGGCACTCAGCAAATCTCAGGTATAGAGTCCTGAAGGCACCCGTGAACCTAAACCAGGGGTCTGGGTAACCATGTGAGTATTTAAACCTCTAAATACAAAATTGGTTGTTCAAGTTTGAAAAGTCTGATATAATAATAGTCTTTTGACATCCTTTGTTTTCAACTTGACAGACGGGAGCCATCCAGTACTCTGCTTCCCTACTAAATGCCAAAGTCTCAAGTAAAACAAAACCTTTCAAAAGATGATTTAGACCTTTTGTGCCAACAGGTCTGTACAGAACTCTCAGAGCCTCAGCAAAATCTTTTTTGTTACGAAAGGCAGAAAAGCATGTGCTTGCAAATGTTTAAATCTCTGTGGATTTCCAATTTTAGGACTACAGCAGCACCTTTTGGCTGGGACAGTGCAGCAATGCGTTCAAAGGCTTCAGGTTAACAGCTACGTCCCCCCAAAACGGAGCCTCATGCCAGAAAAGTGCAGGTATGCATGCTCATCTGCTCTGCTCTGCAAACCTCAGACCCTGCCAGCTCAGCAAATTCTTTCTGCTGGGCTGCAGCCCATCCCATTGTTCCCAGGGCAGGCTCNCATAATGCATAAAACTCTCACCCCGCCATTAGCTTGAAAAGACCCCCTGCGGTCTCCCATTGTAGCAGGGCTGACTCCCAGCCCACTGAAGTCAAATGGGTGTCTGACAGAGCTCTGGACAGGCTTGGGCTCACACCTCCTGTCCTGCTGCCCTGTGCCCCAGCTCCGACAGCCACCAGTACCATCAGGTCTGTCAGTCGCTGACCTAACCTGTTTGGGGGAGCTCCCCTGCCTTGTTACACAGCTGCCTTATACAAGCGCAAAGGTGGCGAGACTTCACTGCTGAGTGAAGTAAGCTGTACATATGTAGAAAGTTTGTAGGGTGCATTGGGATTCTTCAGCACCATAGCGGTGCCATGCATTTTTTTTTTTCTTTTTAAATATATATATACTATTAATCTGTTTGCTCCTCTTGGGCCTGTGTATTTTCCCAAGGTTTCCAGCCTGAGGTCAAACTCTTTGCTCCCTGGACAAAGGCTGTTAGGTTGTCCTTCCTTGTGAAGGAAGACTGGAAGGTACCTCCTCAGTTTTGGGAAGGAATATGACAAAGCAGCACATGCGAAAGAATATGCAGAGAGAGTCTGGAGTCTACCATGTACCCACTCTCTTAATACAGAAATAGGAGAACAGTTAACACAAATGAGAGGCAACTGAAGAAAGAATGTTTTCAGCAGAAAGAGTCCACTGTGCCCAATTTAAGACAATAGAATTCAAGAAAGGGCAAAGATTTAGATGAACAGCAAAATCACCACGCTTAAACCAGATGGGATCTATTACTTTTTATTTTCTTCATGGAAAGATATAAGAGAGTTTTAATGGTTCTAAGCATAAACCAGCCTGCTTGCTGAAGGGGGTTGGAAACACACTTTCCCGTAGGTAAAAATCAAAACCCTGTAACGGTTCAGTATGAGGTATCTTCTGCCTTCTTCAGCATCTGACCCTTCCCAATACCAATGTCCTGGACCAGATAAATCACCCCCACCCTTGTTTACTTCTAATTACTTGACAAATCCTTACATACCAGGTATTTTAATAACCATCCCTGTTCCTGATCTCTGACGTGCATACCTTCATTAGATCAATGGACTGCTTAAAGACGAGTGGTTACTCATGAGAGGTATGTGGTTCACAATAGGGCTGTCAGGCAGTCCAGTCTTTAACCATCAGATGTTGAGTATGTCATTCTTTTTCACTGGAGTGCCTCAGTAAAATGCACTGTATTGCAAGGTATTCAATGGACACTTCGTAGTTCTTCCTTCCTCCGGGTCACGACAGCACAATGAAACAAGCCAGCGTTTTCCTCCTGCATCCAGTCAACTGCTTGTTGATTTGTTTTCAAGCCAGTTTCCAAGTACTCTGCCAGGCTGCTACCGAAACTGTAGCCACCATGTACGAGCCACGGCATCAAGACAGTGCTTCTCGGCAAACTGGGCAGGGAACTAACAGTCTGGTCTTCTGGCATTCAGCCTCATCTCTGCAGCGAAATCACTGTGGGACTGTCAGCAAGTCATTCTTCCTTCTCGTACGATTGGGAACCATTTTCTACCTCACAAAGACAATGTGGGGCTCGATATATTGTGTTAGTAATAGAATGGGAGGTCCTTGGATGGAAGGCTCTACAGATGAGCAAAGGATTATGGCTATTTCGGGATGTGATAGCATATAAATGTGTTTTATTTCCTCTCAATGAGGCAAATTTAATCATTTATTCAAGAAATTCCTAGTGAAGTTGCATAACAGCCTCAGAGCTGTGGCTTCAATGTATGACTCTACTCGACAAATAATTTAGCAAAGCATAGACATATATGTAAAGAACAGGGAGAATTATCTTCTTGGGAGGGGGGGAAGTCACTGGACAATTAGAGCCATGCCTGGATCATTTAAAGGTGTGTGTACCCCCTTGGCCTCTGTGCAAATAAATTACTAACTGATCACATGGCTCTCTGCAAGGAGCATAAGATGCAAGTGTCAAAATCGCCAAAGGAGGTGAAACTAGAAGAGAAAGGTAGTGTCTTAGCTTACAATAGCATGTGGGAGTTGGTGTTCTCTAGTGTCTAGAGCAGTGGACCTAGGATAATAATCTTAGATTTATTTCCAGCTCTGCTTCTGACTTGCTGTGATAATCACTTTACCTCTCAGTGCCTGTTTTCTCCACCTGTAAAATGGGTGTAAGAATTTCCACCTACCTCACAGGGATGTTGTGAGGCTTCCTTAATTCTGTTTGTAAAGTAAGTAGGAATGATCTGATGAAAAGCACTGCTGAAATGCATGGTATCCTTGTTATTTCCTGGCAGAACTGCTAACTTGGTTAGTTTATGGCTCCTTGACCAGAAGGGCAGCAGTGTGGAAAGGTGAACACTGCATTGCACTGACAACATCAACACAGATGTGGATTTGCCATGAGTAAAAAAGACTCCATTGATCCCTCACCCCTTTCTCCCACCTTAGCCTTGGCCTGGCCATATGACGCAGCGGTGACAGTGTGCTTACACAGACCCCTCTTCTCCATCCTCAGCATCCATTCTGGGGCAGCATTTATGATTAAATAAGAGAGTTCCTGGAGGGGGTTGAGGTTGGTGGAGGTCTAACAGTTTTAAGGTCTTTGCAAGGCATGTGGGAGAGGGTTGTATAATGCAAAATATTGTGGGGCTTTTGTTTTAAACCACTCAGTGCTAACTCCAAGCAAACTTTCCAGAGTCTCCATGGAAGAGTTTACAATTCCTTGTGGCACACAGAAAAAAAGCCACCCTTCATGAATGCAAACCCACAAATTATCATGCCATACTGATTCTTTCCTCTAAGTGAGATAGATACCAATGATCTCTTAGCTCTGAAACACAATGAGGTACAGATTCCTCCTCTTGTAGGAGGGCAGAGGTCTGAGGGGATCTCTGCTCTCTAGGGCTGTGTGGGCATGAAATCTACTTACTGAGGGAGGAAAGTCCAGTCTCTCCTGCCACTCAGTAACTCCCTGACTGTGCAGTTTTACATTTAAAGAGCGGCTGTGTCACACAACACTGAAAAAAAGTGGCAGTTTGCTGTTTTGTATAGAAAATGGCTTTTCAGGCTGACAACTGAAAGTAATCCTAGCCTAGGCGTAGTTTTGTTTAGTAAAGGCAGGAACATCCATGAGAACTAGACTAAAGCCTTCCTATAAGCCCGAGGCAGTTGTGATAAAATGGTATATGGTGCCAGATTTCCTGAGGGCCAGGGTTGGATAGGCGTACCAAAATCAGGGGACTTGTCTAAGTACCGGAATAAGTTTTTTTTCCCCCAACAGAACGACGCTACCATTTCTTCGGCTCTATGTGTGCTACACCTTTTAACGTGGCTCAGGAAGGGCTTTTTGCCAACACCAAATGTGCTTATACTGTTGACTAGCAACCATGGCAAATAAATGTGTGTTGACTTGCCAAGACGTAGCCTGGCACACAATCCCTTCCTTGCAACTAGCTTGGCATGCACCTATTTCAGTAGAACAGGCAAGACTCGTGCCTCTGTCAACAATCTGAGTTTTTCTCTCAGCAGCCTGATGTACAAAGAGACGTTGAAGGTTTGTTCAGCCTAGAGAGGAGGGGGCTAAGAGGGTGTGGAGGTCCAACTGCTGCCTTCGGGTGCCTAATGGGGAGTTACAGGGAAGATGGAGACAGACTCTCGACAGAGGTGCATAGCAAAAGACCAGAGGCGATGATCACAAGGAGCAGCAAGGAAAATTTTGACTAAAAAATCCTGACAAGGGAAAAAATGGTTCAGATGGAGAGTGGTTCAACACTAAAGCATGTGCCCAGATGCATGGTGGGATCTCCATCCTGGGAGGATGAAGCCTGACAAAAGCATTGAGTACCCTGGTCTGACTTTGATGTTGACCCTGCACTGAGCTGAAGTTTGGACCAGCTGATCCCTTCCAGCCTG
Source organism: Ibidorhyncha struthersii (assembly GCA_013398815.1). Taxonomy (NCBI): domain Eukaryota; kingdom Metazoa; phylum Chordata; class Aves; order Charadriiformes; family Charadriidae; genus Ibidorhyncha; species Ibidorhyncha struthersii. Next base: position 870,078 of record VZSZ01003173.1, on the reverse strand, counting down.
AACTACCCATCCCATGGGAGGCTGAAAGCTCAGTGCAGCCACTGTGTGGTGGAACAATGGGCGTGGGGCACTTTCTGCCTCTCTGGGGTGTTCCGGTAGAGTTTCCTTAGACTGTCCCAGAAGGCAACACCAGCTAACTGGGCACCGCAGCAGAGGCTGATGCACAAACACAGGCAACTGATGTTTGGTAGCTAGAAAAGCTGCTTGAGGCCAGAACCATGTGTTGTGTAACTGGTTTGGAAGGAGCATTACAAATAAAATAAACTAAAAAAAAAAAGAGTGTGCTTGTCAACAGAGAAAATAATGGAAATATAAGGGGCTTAGGTCTTTCCAGCTCCCTTTAATTTCAGTGTCAAGTGTGCCTTTAAATCCAGCTGAAAGTGCAGAGGACTGCATTTTAATGTTCTGTCAACAAAAACCTGTGGATTTTAAAGCTTGCTGATCTGGGATGAAGCAGAACTGAATAGAAATGGTGATTACAGACCTACTGACAGAACATTTTGAAAAAAACCACAAAGACTGTTGGCCTTCGCCTTGCTAGATCCGGCCTGGCACAGTAAAAGCAAAACAAGCCATTTATTGGAAGAAAGGGCTGTATTGCTTGGAAAAGTCATGCAGTAGCCTGCTGAAAAAAATTTTAAGTCAACACAGCAAAGAATTTGTGGTGAAACATTAAACAGAGAAGTTGGTTCCCATGGTGTTTCCTGAAGCTCAGTGGAGAGCTGGAGGATGACCGGAATAAGGAAACCCAGTTACAAAGGAGCATACCAAAAAATCCTGGATTACAGGCAGTTGGGGGGCAGAGGCTGTGCAGGAGGGCAGCAGGGAATCCCAGGTAGCGGTGTGGCACGCCAGCTGACGGGCAGGCTGCAGGCAAAGGCTGAAGCGAAGAAGCCTGCAAGCTCATCGGCCAAGTACCTCACTGTAAGTAAAAGGCAAGCCAACCTGACACACAAATTAAATGCAGCCTGTTACCAAATCTGGTGTTTCTGGATTTTAAGAAGGTCAGCAACTTTAAAATAATTTATTGATCTTTTTTGCACTGGTTCCTCTATTTACCTGGTAGAATTGAGAACCAAAACTAGCATAGATAGAGCTTTCCCCCCCTCCAGTCTTTCTACCTGAGAATATGAAGACTTACTGGGAGAAAAATGTTGAGGTAAGTTTCTCAATACATACGTGTTAGTTGAAAGAAAAGTCATAGACAACCCCATAAAAGAATTCATCTATTGCCAGTGAACATCATCATCTGAACTCAACCACAGATAAATTCAAAAGAAATTCAGAAATCGGAATGATGTCGGATTAATCCCAGCTTCAGAGCTCCTGTTTATGAAAACCTCTGGAGAGAAAAGAAAATGGATGGCCGGCTGCCAGCTAAGCCTATTTGTCATGAATATGCCCCGTAGCACCTTCTGGAAACCTGTGCTATTTCTAAATATACTCTTGGCCAACCAACTGCTTTAATTCAATATGCTCCACCTTTCTGCTTTACTTGAAAGACTTGACTTTAGTTCCCTCTATAAACTGAACATTAAATAGGTACATTCCCACTTTAATATGTGGAAGAATAAAATACAGAACTGAGCAGAAACCCGTCGATGTACTGACCAGCCTTTCTTCCTTGTGTGCTGCCTTTCCCCTCTGGCCGCCTCCACCTATGTTCTGTTTAATGAAACGACCAGCCTCTCACAACTGAGAAGTTGCCTTTGTACCTGTGGAGTGCCATGGACCCTTCTCCCCACACATGCACGTCAGCGGCTATCTAAGGAGGAACAACACGGAATAAACTTCCCATTTTCTTTCTACACTTTTTGTCTTCCCTGAAGGAGAAGTCCTGGGGTTGGGGGGTGGATCAGAGTTTTGCCAGTAGGAGTTATCTTTTTCCCTGTGTGTTTCTCCCAAGGCTCAGGGATCGGTAATTTACAGTAAGCAGAGGCATGTTTCAAGCCTATTTATAAACACATGTAAAGAAGGAAGCTTAAATACCTATGACCAAACTCTGCCTTGTTTTTTAACCTTGTGTTGAAATAAGCAGAGTTACCAAGGTGTAAACAAGAGCAGAATTTGGCTTTGTATAATTTATTTTTTAAAGGATTTCCTGTTAACTTACTTCTTTAAAAAACAACTAACCTTGCCCCACAGCCTACCAATACAGGACAAAACAACTATAAATCCCTCCAAACTCAGGAATCTCATCACTTTAGGAAAGATCAGTTTCTAAGTAGCAGATACAGAAAGGAAGAACAGGGCAGCTCAAATCTCAGCTCTGCATTAATTGGCAGCAATACCAGAAGCTGTAAAAAAAAAAAAAAAAAGGCTCAGATCAGATATGATAATCTGCTCCGTCAGTTCATTTCCCCGTGAAAGCTGAATTTTTTTTTCTATTTTGCGATGCTGTAGACAAGGAGACAAATTTCAGGCCAAGACGACCAACAGCAAGACAGAAAGCCAAACAATCAGAGACTGTGGGACTAATTCAGTGACTCGGCACAACAAAACTTAGATGCGTTTTCCTAGTGGAATGAGTTGTAATGAATAAAGGTTCCTGATTTTCAATCAGCAGCGGCTCCGTGCTTTGTTAAGCTCCCGACTAGCCCCAGTTGACTCTTTCTCTTCCCGTACGATTTATGCCAAATGTAGAGGGTT
>VZSZ01003173.1:800798-862590 GCA_013398815.1 Ibidorhyncha struthersii | reverse complement strand
ATTCTGTGATTCTGTGTTTACTTTGCCTCCATTACCGTGTTTCCTGTAAAAACTATAAACTTTAATTCTGTAGATTAGAAGAGTGAAACAAGAAACAATAGCACCAAGCATTCTGGCAGGCCAGGAACTGAGGAATTCTGAGAACTTGGGAATACAGAAATGGGCTGTCTTGACTGGATATTTCATAAGGTTGTAGCCTCCTGTGTCTGCTACACTTGAATATTCAAAATACTGTTCTCTCCATGGTACCGTGACAAGTTTTAATCTTTTGTGGATCTTGGGTACTTTGGGCCAGCTCTTTTCCTTCCATTTCTTTCATCTATGGTCAATAGTGAAGTAGCTTTGTATTTTGCAAGTTGCTGGTTACAAATGTTAAGTGCTTCATCTCTTCTGCAGGTGCTATTCTTTGGATTTGGCTGGCTATTCTTCATGCGTAAGCTCTTCAAGGATTATGAGGTAAGAAGGAGCATTTCATTACAATTCTATACCTTAAAACTTGCTCCCAGTTATAGAAATATGTTTGAAACTGTATTTGGCCTTCTTCCTCTCTTTGGGCTCTCATCTTCTTTTTAATTGTCTCTGCAGTTACTTTAGCTTTAATTTCCTCTTGTGTTTCTGTTTAGAAGACTGCTAGATATCTGAGGAAATGGGTTCTTCTGGGGCCAGTGAAAGTTTCCATATTGGCCAGTATGGAATGAAATAAGATGGAGGAGGTGCAAGGGGTAATGGGAAACTATTTTGCCTTTTGCTTGAGTAAGCCTGCCTTATGTAAGGGTAAAATTTTTGTGGCAAAATCAAATTCAGTGGTTAACTTTAACCTCAGTCATGTGTGTTCATTATGGCTGAATTGTTTGTGAGGATTGGATGGGATAAAACTGTTGCATTCTCTTGGCCCTAGAGGGGTATGAGAGAATATAGCCTAGGTCAGAGATGCCTTAAGTGCGAGCCAAATTCAGACCCCAAAAGTTTTCCAGATATGGATCTTATTTTTAAATCTAAGGCTAAGATCCAAGAGCTCTGTTAGCAAGGGTCTATCATTAGTCAAGTTGACATAGGGCACTGCATGCTTGACATCCTTTCTGTGTAAGGCATCTCTGCTAAATGTGCCGGTAGCTGCAATCAGTGTCATACTGAGCAACTTATGAGTTTGCCCTCTGCTTTCTAACAGACTGTTGGTTTCTTCCCATTTAGATAAAGGGCAAGGTGCCTTGAAGCAAGACACCCAGTTGCGTGCCATTGTACCTTGTGATTTGTTTTTTGTTACCTGAGGGATATCAGGATATCATTCTAGGAATGGACATGCCTGATGTCTCTGGCTTGTTTTCTCCATTGCAGGTGCGACAGTATGTGGTCCAGGTGATCTTCTCTGTGACTTTTGCCTTCTCTTGTACCATGTTTGAACTCATCATCTTTGAGATTTTGGGGGTGCTGAACAGCAGGTGAGTCTGGGAGCTCACTCAAGGACTAGCCTGTCTTGTCTTCAGCAGCTTCAGTCTACCTTCTGACTGGCAGGGGGAAATTGTGTGAGAAAATTGTCAGCTTCTCAACAAAGATGTTTGAACAGCAGGATTTATTTATTTGACAGAATATGAGTCTAGGAGTCATAAGCTCCCAATTTTTCCTGCAGTTGCTATTAGTGTGGTCTAGGTCCTTCGGGCAAGGCTTTAAACTTTGACTTTCTCAGTTTGTGAAGTTAAATGAAATGGTTTCTTTTATGGGAGTGTAGTGAAGCTTCAGATCGTGCTGAAGAGCACTTTGCAGATGTTAAGAACTATAGAAACTATAAGCACTAGTTTTTCTGTGATGGTCAGAGCAGCGAATAAGGTGTGAAGCTAATTAGGGATTGAAAATTACTTCTGTAATAATACGGTATTTGTGAATCAAAGGCACATCCTCCCTTGACATAGGGTGAGGACTTCTACATAAAGGGGATGTTAAAAACTGTCTACTTCAGAAGTCAGTAGGAAAGAGAAGATAAAACAGTAACATGTAGAGGCTAGCTGGGTTTCCTATTTATTCTCTCTCGTCATGCTAGTATTAGAGAGCAGTCAAAGGAGTTGAAGGGCAAGAAATACAAAAATGGTAAGAGGTAATGTTAGTTCTGACCATATGTGATTAATCGGTAGAGCTTGCAGCCAGAGAGATCGCTGAGGAGAATGCTTTTATAAAAGCTTTGATAAAGGGCTGGACATCAATATAGATGAAAATGCCTCTGAATTAGCTAGGAAAAGGTGACAAGGATCCTCATAATTTCTCCTTCCCCCAGGCATAAAGAGGATATGAGTTAATATTGGGAACAGGACATGTATTTTTCTGTTCAAGCTAAGTGAAAAGTCAGTTCAGCCAAGATGAATCTCATGTGCTTTTGACTAATCTCCTTTGGTCAGAGGAGCATTGATCATTTTGGTATATATGTGTATTTTAAAATTCTTGATTTGCAATGTCTTGCACAAGAGAAAACTTGCTTTGAAGTGAAACATATTGAATTATGAATATTAAACATTTTTAATCTTTTCAATCTGAATTATTCCTTTTTTGACTTAGCCAGTCATTACAAAATTAATTACTGCTTATACTTAGTTTTGGTTTACTGTTCAACTAGATGAGCAGTAAATCAAATGAATCATGCTGCAACCGGTATTACTCGCTGTAGAAAATACAGTATTTGATCAAATAACCCTGTGTGTTTTTCCGGATAGTTGTTAATTTTGAAATACACATTCTTGAGCTCTGTATTAAAAAAACAAAACAAAACAACGAAACAAAAAACCTCCCCCCCAAGCCAAAGAACAAACAAAATCCAGCATATTCTATGTACTAGGCCAGTGTTATCCAATGTTTGATCTAGTTGAAAGCATTGCACTGTCACAGAATCACAGAATCGTCAGGGTTGGAAGGGACCTCTGGAGATCATCTAGTCCAACCCCCCCGCCAGAGCAGGGTCACCTACAACAGGTTGCACAGGACTGTCATGCGATTGTCTTTGAGAAATTTGTTGTATTATGGTAGTATGCTAATCGGTATTTTGGCTTTATTTTAGCTCTCGATATTTTCACTGGAAGCTGAACCTGTGTGTCATTTTGCTCATCCTAGTCTTCATGGTACCCTTCTACATTGGTTACTTTGTTGTGAGCAATATCAGATTATGTGAGTACTTGGTTTATGGCAGTGGGGCTGCTGATTTGAGACTATGCACGCAAATGAGAAATAACTTTTGTGAGGCGGGGAGAGAGAGAGAGAGAGATGTGTTGGTCACTATGCCCATAGGTCCCTCCTTCCACTGGCTTTGTTCTGGCTAGATAACTTCTCTTTGGAATGTAATGCTTTAGTGTGAACTGTTTATTGCCCAGTGAGGAGATACTTTACCTGACCCCAACAAATGTAGCTTTTCTTTATGTGTTTCAACAAAGTTGAGCACTTTAGAGTAATGTTACTGGAATTTATTCCTTTACTATTTTAAGCTTGCAGCCAAACCCTGGAACCCTTGGCAAGGCTATGTTGTTCTGCTAGGGGGTAAAAGAAATGAGACAAAGAAGCTCAGTAAATTGCTTTTGCTTATTTTTGCTTACTACTGTCTGGATGAGGCCTCTTGCGTGCACTAATGGACACTTACCCTTGAGCTATGGATACTCATTGCTCTTTTGTATTAAGCTTAGGCATGTAGGTTGGGAGTGTTAAATGTATAGTTTTGGCATGAAGATGAAGTTTTCAGATTTCATGTTCAGGGTCACACAAGAAAGACGCAGCTAAGTGATCCCCAGTTCATAGTGCAGCCCTCCTCGTATGTCCATGGGGGAAGAGCCAAAGTGGTGTGTTGCTGCATTAGCGCTTGCAAACAATTGTGTCTCAAATAGCTGGTTCTGTAGGAAGAGAAGGGGTGCGTACTGCTAGCTGTAGCTCTGTCAGTTGACACCTGTTTTGGCCACCTGTGCTCAAAGCAGCCTTTGGACCAATCTAGTAATTTTGCAAGCCTGAAAAAGCCCTAAAGGAACAACTTCTTTAAAATACTGGTGTGTGTGTGTGTTTTTTTTTTTTCTCTCCATTAGTGCACAGACAGAAACTGCTTTTTGCATGTGTTCTGTGGTTGACATTCATGTATTTCTTCTGGAAGCTGGGGGATCCATTTCCTATCCTCAGCCCAAAACATGGTGAGTTCCATATCCTTGCTCATTCCTTCCTTCCTGAAAATAGGCTTTGTTATCTCCCTTTTATCTTGGAGCTATTACTATGTTATCTCAGCTCTACAGCTGGGACTGTAGAAGGTAGTTCTTGCAACTGAGGGTCTGCTCTGCTTTGAAATCTGCAATCTGAAGGTTATCAGACTGACAGATATGGATAGATATACCTTAAATTATTTGCATTAGTTTTCTTCCAATACCCCAGGAAAACTTTAGGGAAGTGTATGAGTCCTAACTGAACCTAGTGTATGTAAGAACCCAGTGCATTTTTTGAGGACCTACCTTCATCTCCACAAAAACTTGATCACAATTTTCGGTAACTAGTTTACTTTCTTTTGGAGACTAAAACTAATTTATGTGAGAAGAGAATTGACAACCAGTCCTTCATCTGACTTTTTTCAGTCAAATTATTGTTTCTTGTGACTGAAATCAGATCAGTTTAACATAGGTGGCTGTCCAGTTGACAAAACGTGGCAGGGTGCCCAAACACCAGAGCTGTATAGACTGTAGCCAGCAACACGTCTGGCCAGTGCATGCTGGCTTCGGTACAGCTTTGTACACTGCCTGAGCCCAGAGGCAGTTCAGTTGCATGGTACTAGAATGTGAGTTGGTAAGTTCTGCTGAACGCCAGAGCTATTTTTGTGCAGAATTAGCTTGGGTATCTGTGCATTGCAGTCATGGAAGCAAGAGTATTTATAGTGTGAAGATACTGTGTGCACTTGGGCTAGTTTGTTTCCAACAGAGATTGTTAGGATGTGCCTACCTGTATTGAACCCTGCAGGCACCTAGGTGTGCAGAAAGACTGTAACGCTGTAGAACCAGGCTATTTGTCACTGGGGGGTTTCCTGTGTAACTTATGTTGCCCTTCGCCTGCACTGGAAAATTGTTTGTAGATTGTTCTCAACAGGTGAAATTCAGTCAGTTTCACTCAAATTGGTGAATATGTCTGTCTGCATAGATAACTGTCAGCTTAATCTTTCTGTTCTCTAGGAGGCTACTTTACTCTGTACTAATCTGTAAGAGAAAAATTGAAGGATATCAAATGCTGTAGGGTCTTGTCACCCTTTCATCTGTGATCCTAAAATTTTCCTAAGAGAAAGTGTGTATCTGTGTTTTGTAATCGTGTCATTTGCCACTGAAATACCACGGCTATTATATAGTGCAGATCCCTCTGCCCAGTGTTTCATTGCCAAGAAAAATGTGTATCCACTTTGAGTTGCAGAAGGCACTTGAGTTGGCAGATCATAATAACCCAATGGGAACTTAGCCATGGGGTTTAGGTAATCCTCTTCAGATCACTGAAAAGCTTCTGTGAAGATGTGTAACAACTGCAGATTTCCAGAACTGATAGTGGGGTGTTTTCTATTTTTAACTTCTGCTTTACAGGATGATACCTCCACTTAACAGTTGTACAGTGCCTTATCCTGCCAGGTCTAGACATAAGGTTAGAGCAAAGGATTCTAGGCTTTTTTTTCCCCTGCTGTACTGCCAGGGTGCTGCTGTCCTGCACGTACTGACAAAGCTTCTGTAGGGCTTCGTCGTGTGGTGGTGGCCCAATTCAGACAGGTAGGATCCTGTTGTGGAGGGAGACGTGACAGGAGACTATGTTTAAAGAGCCCCTCACACTACAGTACATTACCAGTGGTGTCTTCCTCAGTGTGTCCCACCCTGCTCACCTGCGTGTATACTGGTGTGCTGCAGCTGGGGAATTGTGCTGACTAGTGGGGCCCCTTCAAGTACCTGCAGTGGTATCCTGTGCTGGGGGCTGCCTTGCCTGGGGATGGTGATGGCAGTGTGCTGCAGCTGGGAAATGCACCATCAGAGACAGGAGCCCTTGTTGGTCTGCAGCTTGTTTAATAGACCTGAGTGTGGGAGCTCATAGTAGAAGGAAGGTTATGCTTTACTCAGTTACATACTGGGATTCTAATAAAACTCGTATCTTTATCTGACTTGATAAAACATTCATTTTATCTGACCTGATCACAAGAGCAGGGCTGCTGTGAGTGTTATGGGAAGGCATTGCTTTAACCAGTGGAATGTCATGTCATTTTGAAGGCACCTCTGTTTTAACTGCTGCTGTCTGACAGTGTGTGGGGTGAAAGGCCAGTGTATTGTAGCACATTCTGTAGCTTGTGTAAATCTCTATGCAGCTGCACATGACTGGGTGTCTCAGTCTCCCTTTGTGAAGTCTTTTTGCCTTGTTTTCATCATTTATTCCCCTTCTCTGAAGCATGAAATGTGGCCTGGCGCTTGGCCATCTCAGCTTTGCAATCATGTAAGCTCCAAATGTGCTGTGTGTGGCAGCTGCTCTATAACTAGCTCCCTCAAAAGTGAGTGATGTTTAGTGGCACATGGCACTGTATCCTGAGAAGACAAGTTGAGGTCTGTGTTTAATGGCTGAGAAGAACACATGCAACTTCAGTGCTTGGTGTTGGTTACAGCACAGCCTTGATGTTCATGCTGTATTACGTGAATATATGTTTTAAAGTTCACTTGGTGGTCAGGTGGAATGCTTTGTTGGTGGTCACCTCAACAATGCGTGTGTGTCCCCAAGATGAATACTGAACAGCCAGGAGCAGCATAAGCTTCCCATGCTGTCACAACCCCGCTGCCCCTACGAGCACAAAATGCCTGTGATCTGGAGGGGTCACTTCTAATGACAACTGACAGGATAGGGCTTCCTCTCTATGGTTCAGATATTTTTGGGCCAGTTTGCCAGGACTAACTGGTTTGGTAACTCTATTCCTGGTTATTGCAGAAGTGGCTTTGCGGAAGATGCCTCCTTTATAGTGTCTGGTGGATGATCTGTTTTCCCGCCTCAGCAAAGTGTGATCCCTAATGTTTTATTAATTTAGAACCAAACTACTGACTGTTAGTCCTCTCCAGGTCTGTCTTAAGCTTCTTCATAGCTAGAGTTTCCCATCCCTGTTTCAAAGCATGGTAATGTACTTTCTGAGGGAAACTTTCTACCTCGTTCTTTTCATAGTCCCTGACTGTACTTCATATTACCTCTGGTCATTGCAGTGGGAAGGCAGTCGGATTCATTAAGTAGCTCTGTATGTGTGTTATGTTGTGAAAGCACCGAGTGCGGGGCAGAGTGAAGAAAGCGAGGTTATTAATGCCGTGTTTTTCCTCTCTCAGGAATCCTCTCTATAGAACAGCTCATCAGCCGCGTGGGTGTGATTGGGGTGACACTCATGGCTTTGCTGTCAGGATTTGGGGCCGTCAACTGTCCATACACTTACATGTCCTACTTTCTCAGGTAACTGCAGCCTTGTGAAATGCTTTATCCACCTTTTTGAGATTTTTTTTTTTCTGCTTTACCTGTGGCATCGATTCAAGTGTTTTCATAACTTTTTTTTCCTGTATCTAGCTACTGCCATGTCTACATGCTAGAACCATTTCCATTGCTGAAGCATATTCTTCTTATACAGGCTTCTCTATTTCATGGGCGTGTACATATTTCCTCTGAAGTGGGATAGCCGACCTAATTAGGTGTCTTCATTTTGCAGGAATGTGACAGATGCAGATATTCTGGCTTTGGAGCGACGACTCCTTCAGACTATGGACATGATTGTTAGCAAGAAAAAACGGTGAGAAGGCAGCAGTAGCGTGAGATTATTTTATTCAAGGGTTTTCAGTCAGTATGGTATAAGATGGTTCGTGAAATTACCAAAATTATTAGTCCTGTCAGGGCTGCGTGTTCCCGTGAACAGGTCTGTGTGCTGTTTCATTCTGGCCTGATACACAACTTTGTTTTTTTCCTCAGACACGTGCACTAAATAGCACCCTTTCTTGCTGCAGTGGCACAGATTAGGCTTCCAACACAAGCTGCGACTCTGATGGCAGCTTGACTAGTCTGTAAGATGGGCACCTTTCTCTCCTGATCAGTAAGCCCCCTCAGCTGGCGCTCTTACTGGCAGTTTCAGTACAGCAATTGGTTCATATGTATTGAGTGCTGTCCTGCTCTGTGGATCTGGTGTTGCCTGGTCAAAGCTGAAGCAGGCTGGTGAGCTGGTGTGGACACAACTATATTCTTGCAAATGGCAAGGTTTACATTAGTTCAGTTTTGCAGAACTGCAAAACATTGCTAACATGAATGTAGTGTAGTGCACAAGCGTGCTGTCAGAACTCTGCTTTTGTTGATTTAGCTTACTCTATGTACCCAAAGGGAAAAAACTTACTTTTGGAAACAATGTAATTTATTTACACATAAAAGTTTATTTGTGTCCTGTTACAAATTACATATTACATGCCTTACTAGTTGTGCAGAATAAATAAAATTACCATAGTCACTTCAAAGGTTTGACTGTCTGACACTGAATTCTCACAGCAGTCCCCCAAACTTTTACTTTTGATGCACTAATGTTTTAATGGAACATTTTAATGTGTGACGAGGGACCTTTTAGAAAGTGTAACCTTGCTGAATTAGTCACCAGCATGCATCTGCTGATCAGTATTGGCCTATGAAAGTGTAGTTAAAGCATAACATTTTTCTTCCCCTTTGAAAATCTTAAGGGGTTAACAAATGTTAACTCAGTGCTTGTGGTCAGGTGTGAGACTGTAAGTAGTGAAAGAATTTAATTACTCAAGTTTAATTGATACTAAAATACTATTGCATACTAAAATACAGGCTTTGGAGTCAGAAGATATTGTGTAATGCTGCTTCTGACTCTGCTCTTTTGTTTTGTACAGCTTTTTTGGACCTCTGGTCCAGGGAGAGTGATGTTGGGGTAAAAGTAAGGATGTCTGAGACTTGTAACTGACTAGCACTTTCTTGCCTTCCTGTGGCCAGGAAATCTTCTGAATATAGCAACCTTCTAACTGCTATGAAGAGTCACGTAAAGTGTGTTAATGATTTGGGAATTATATTGGAATTCATGTATTCATGTTTAAAATAAACAAAAAAAAACCAACCCCAGAACTGTTTAGTCTCAGAAATGTGCAAGAAATAGCAGAAGCTCAAGTTCTGTAGATTTTTTTCTCTTTTTGCTTTGACAGGGAACAGTGAGTTGCATAATTGGACTATTTGCTCACATGAAGCAGAGCTTAAAAAGTTAGATTTGTATCAGCCCAAACACAATCCAAATCATTTGGCAGAACAAGCAGGAATAGCAGTATTTTACAGTGTAGGGTAAATGCTACAGTTCCGTTAATTGTTAGTTACTTGCTGGTCACCTTTTCAGTACTGCTGATAACTCAGAACTTGTCAATGCACACAAGAATTGTAAGGCAATAGAACATAAAGCTTTTTTGTTTTCTTTGCTGATCTTGACATTTCTTCTCATACCAATCCTTTATTCATACTGGCTTCCTTGTCAGGAGGAGATAGTTGTTGAAATCTGTTTTCCCTGATGCACAGGAATTATTGTTCTCTCCTTCCTGAGTGTAATCAAGTAAAACCTTATGGAAACTTGCCTCTAAAGTTGGCAGGTTCTTTCTACTCATCCTTGCAGGTATGACATAACTAAGCCTCAGGTTTGAAATGCTAAATTCTGTGACACCATTGCTTCATTTTGCTTCATGTTGAGTCAAATCAGCCTATCTGATCTAGATAGATCACATATCTACACAGGCAAAGTGTGTGTTTTTTTTCCTGTGGATGCTTTCTATGAGGTCACCAAAACTCCTTACTACTATGTGGGTACAGAGATCCCCGTCACCTTTCAAAAGAAAAGATTTGCCTTTGTATACTTACAGCCTTGCACTTTGCCTTGACATAGCTGCATTTTTGCTACAATGCTGTAGATTGTTTGGGATGGGATGTGTGAATCGGGTACTGAAAAGAAAGCAAGGATTAAAAATGCAATTCTTATATTTGGCAGCTGTCAGGATGAATTGAATTGTTCTAAGATCTCTGTTACTTGTAGTCTGTGGCCATATGTGCTTTTATGTGTGTTATGTGGGGTGCCCCAAGGGTGTTTCTTTTGCTGGATGTGAAGGAGGAGTGATTTTTTTTTTTTTTTATTACACTGCTTATCATCAACCTTGAAGAGGGCTCTGTGCCAAATGTAGCAATACTGGCTGCAGCTACAAGAAAGGGCCTAAACACTGTTGAATCATGAATCGCCTTGACAATCCTGTGAATAGTTTTCAGCTTAGGAGTGGATAACTGGCTCACAAATTCAATGGGGAGAAATGTGAGGGAATGAGGCCAGAAGCCAGCACTGCTCGTGGGGATTATACTGCAGTGCACATGGGAGTGTGAAGGACAATATGCAGCTGCTGCTGTAGTGTTGGAATTAGCTTTAGGAGTCATGTTCAGATTGCCTGAAGCATCCAGTGGTTCAGTCCAGTATGGATTTATGTGTTTCGGCTTCATAACAGCTTGTCATGCAGCCCAGTAGTGAGTGACGGCATATCAGAGTGCTGCTGCATACCATCCTGTGCTCACAGTTCTGTGGAGGAGGCGGATGTGCAGTGATAAAGAAGAGGTGTTCAAGGGGAGAGGGGAGCATGAGAAGTCTTCTGATTCCTGAACTTGAGATAGCACAGTCATGTGTTTAAGGAAATGAAAGCAACTCATCATATGACGAGAACACCACTTGAATTTTTATTTTTAATTGAGTTTAAATCCCTTTAAGGATTGAAGCAGAATCCTGAATGGAAGTCTGGTGAAGTGTCTCATTGAATCTCGCTTGATTAGATCTGGGCTGTACTCCAGAGCTAATCAAGATAATGTTATGAAGCAAGATTGATGCTTAGGGGGAAAAAAAAGAGGGGCATCTGTTTGCAGTAAATTTAGTTTAACATTGTCTCGTAAGGAACTGGTGGGGGTTTTTTGTTTGGTTTTTTTAATTATTATTATTTTTTATAAAAATACTTTATTCCTAAGGACTTGTGTTTTCTGTTCTTTCAGGATAGCAGTGGCTCACAGGACAATGTTCCAGAGAGGGGAAGTGCATAACAAACCCACTGGCTTTTGGGGAATGATAAAAAGTGTTACAACATCTGTTGCAGGCAGTGAAAGTATCCTTCATCTGCATGCTGGCACCTGCCTTGGGAGGTGGCTCCTGCTTTCTTCTGTTTTGAAAGGAAGAGTGTTACTTGGACCAGTTACAAAGTATTTGTGTTTCAGGCTGATGAAACATGTTGAGCAAAAGATTTAATGTCTCCTGGGAAATTTGCTTTCTGGCACTGTACTGTCTGACCTTTTGCCCAGGGTTTGGACACATAGCTTACTGTGACACAGCTAGGAGTTGTATGCTGCTGCCCTGCCCTGTAAATGTGCTGTTGCATCACCATGGTTGAGGTGTACAGCAGATGACAGGACAGTTGTGCACACTTATGGTGTCGCTTGCAGATGTCTGCCCTATCACATCACTGACGCGGGAGGCAACTTTCTATTCTGATGTATCCTCTGCTCATATGACTGAACTGCATGCGTATTTTTCTCGTAACTTGAAATATGCTTTTCTGGGATGGAGAACCTGTGATGTACTAGAGCAAAACAATGGGTTGCTGGAGCAATTTACCAAGCCTATGGTTGGCTTTCTGGCCGTGTTGAAAAGCCATGAGAAAAAGAAGGGCAGGAAGCAACTTGTTGACCAAATAAATTGTTCTCGTGATATAAGGCTGGCCACCAATGCTTATAGCAGTGTGACAAAAAGGTGGACAGGAACAGGTGAATAGAAGTTGTTCTGCCCATATGAAATGGGTGAAAGGAATCTGGAATTACAAGGGTCCGTATTTCTCTGACTTACAGTTGCCTACCAACAATATCTGCCAGACCCACCTACAGTGTGCAGTTTGCATATTTAAGGCTGAGGGCTCTTCTTCCGCTCCTTTCCCACTAGCTGCGGGAATAGCCAAATCAGAAGTTGGCTATTTGACAAGACTCTTCATAATAATTACTAATCTCTTGGAGCAGTTACTCAGCAGTTTTGTTTATGAAGATGCTGTGCGAGTGACATTGTGAGATGCGCTTCAGTGACAAGGGACACTGATCAAAGTGGAGCAGCAGTCTTTGAGAGCTCTGGTTCTATTCTGTGATATGATCCGCAGGAAGGGGAATAAAGAGCTGGTTGCATGACTGCCTAAATACTGTGCACTGCCAACCTTCTTAAAACAGAGTGGTGTGCAACGTGTGTATCCTTGAGATTTCTTTGGGTGCAGTATTAACAAGGAGCATTAAGACTGAATAAAAAAACTGATCTGGATCAAAGAAGTGGTCAAACCATTAGATGTGACCCTTGGGCTGAAGGTGGGGAATGTTTTATTTTTGGTTTAGAATTTGTGACGTGTTCTAGCCTTGACTGTGCTGGTTTGCCAGATCTGTCCCTTATCCAACAAGAAGTGGACGCCCTAGAAGAGCTGAGTCGGCAGCTTTTTCTGGAAACTGCTGACTTGCATGCGACAAAGGTACATAGCAAACTAACTGCCCAGATGGGTGTTGGGAGGCCAGAGTAGTTTGAAAGAGAAAGAAATTGAAAGCTGTTCAGCTGGTAAATGTTGAAATGTTGTGATGCGGTGGAGTGAGGATCTGTTTCTTTAATTTGGGGTCTAGATGGCAGTTTCCTTTCAGTTCGGATACTTACTGGTGCATGCCCTACGTCCCTAAAGCCATTCAGAAACTTTTGAATTAAACCTTTTGAGTTCAGAAACATTTGAATTAAGAGGTGTAGAAGGATAAAGCTGTGTTTGCTACTTTTGGTGCTTTATTAAAATTTTGTGTTCTGGGTTGTTGTGGAAATGATATTTTTGTGTGTGTGTGTTCTGTTCCCCTTCCCTCCTTCTATATTTCCAGGAGAGAATAGAGTACTCCAAAACGTTCCAGGGAAAATACTTTAATTTTTTGGGTTATTTTTTCTCCATCTATTGTGTCTGGAAAATCTTCATGGTACGTAAATGTTTTAATACGTTTTATGTGGACATGTGCAAATGTCACACCCTGCATAGATTATGCTATACATGCAGTTCATCAAGTAATGCTCCAGTTTCCTTAAAATCCTGCTTATGGAAGCTCTGAAAGAAACTGGCTCTTGGTTGAAATAAAGCTCTGGATCTGTCTTTTTGTGCAGAGCATTAGACAAACAATTCTTACAGGTATGCATTTTGTACCTTCTTCGACAGTCTGACCGCCCCCTGCCCCTTTCTGTGGTGTTACAAAGTAAGAGTCATGCATGTGTCTCACATGTAACAGTGAGGTATGCTCTTGTTTTCTTGTTTGAATGAAAATCCATTTCTCTCTTGCAGGCGACCATCAATATTGTATTTGACCGTGTGGGGAAGACTGATCCAGTCACAAGAGGAATTGAGATCACTGTAAATTATCTGGGAATCCAGTTTGATGTGAGGCTTTATTAACTCTTACAGCCTTTTCAGTAATTTCTGTCTTATCTGAATAAAATTATACTGCTCATAGGGAGAGAGTGTTAGAGCCCTGAGAATGCGTCTTTGACTTCTGACTTATTGAGGAGAACAGGAAAATGCACCATGAACTTTGCTTTCACACTGATTTTATGCTGGGATGGTACTGTGGTCTTGCCAGAGAGAGTGATTTGCTTGTTTGTTTTGGGAAAATAGAAACATGTTAGTCAACTTGCTTAGATGAATACATTTAACTACAGAGTAATAATATTTGCTTCTGCACATAGGTGTTCTGTCATTTATGCTTTTTAAATATGTCCCTGTGAATACGAGGTTCTTTATGATTGATGTAAGCTAAATCTGTTTTTCTCTTGTGTTTGGAGTAAACAATTGCTAATATAGTTGTGAAAATGTCTGTTATATAAACCTGTCTACAATGGATATCTGTACAATTAGGAAATACAAAAACCCTGAAGAATTGGCAGCTACACAATGTGGTATAAATGGGGTTAGCATTAGAGATTTGACTGTATTCTTCTTGTTGATACAGGTAAAATTCTGGTCTCAGCACATTTCCTTTATTCTTGTTGGAATAATCATTGTTACCTCTATCAGAGGATTGTTAATCACACTTACAAAGGTAAGAGCCAGGAGCCTTATGTGGTTTTGGACCAGGAAAGCTGTTATCAGATCTTTAACTTTAGATGGGACAAATACTGTATAAACTTTCAGTGCACATTTATGTTTTAAATATCTGAATATAAATGCTTGCAGAGGGAGGAAGGGAGGAAAAATACCTTATGCAGTGTATTTCCCCACTCAGTCTCTGTTGTTGCTGCTGTTGGGAAGAGATGTAGATGTTAAATGAGATGTTAAATGTAAGCAAGGGTTCAAAATGATGCTGTAGCCAGGGCTTTTTAGTAAGGTTGATGAGATGGTGATTAAAAGAATTTAGATTGCTTAATTTGAGCTGCTGGTAGGACTGGAAAGGCATTAACTCAAGAGACATGTGACTCATTGTCTTTACCTGGCTTTTGGTACCTAAGCTTAAAGTTTAATATATATTGTTATATGACCTTTACCACATGGCGCCACGGGCTTAGGGAGGTTCATGTTTAAGAGTAAGACTGGAAGTTTCTGAAAGTACGGTACAGGCACCCATCTGGAAAGTATGCATTCTTAATGAAAAAGTATTGAAAGGTGTGTACCTTCCATGCAGTCCTAAGGCACATCAGATTTATCTGACTGCTTATTTCCACTGCTTTGTTTTTTTTCTTAGTTCTTCTATGCCATTTCCAGCAGCAAGTCCTCCAATGTTATTGTTCTGCTTTTGGCACAGATAATGGTGAGTATGTGGAACCATGGGCCTGCCTATGTACATTTACGCATACATACTTATTTGTGTGTGTATATGTATACACATACTAGAATCTTTGTATGCTGACCCGTGTTAGCCACATAGCCAATTGTGATACAATAACTACTTTCTCTGTTTTTTAATTTACAGGGTATGTACTTTGTGTCATCAGTGCTTCTGATACGAATGAGTATGCCTCTAGAGTATCGCACTATTATTACGGAAGTCCTGGGAGAGCTCCAGTTCAACTTTTATCATCGTTGGTTTGATGTGATATTCCTAGTTAGTGCGCTGTCCAGTATCCTCTTTCTCTATTTAGCACACAAACAAGCCCCAGAAAAGCATATGGCACTCTAAGTAAGGACTGCAGTCACGCACTGCTCTCTGTCCTTTCAGCTGCACTGCTGCGACTCCTGTGGACTGCAAAACTTGAAGAGAGCCAGGACTATTCTGTGTGTTCCAGCAGTGTAACTGGCTCTTTGAACTTCCACGCATGTCATCATCGAGCTCTGTGGCTCATTTTGTTAAGGTGCCACAGCTTGAAGGGAAAGGGATGCAGGTATTGAATGTGAGATAGTTCATTGCCAAGGAATAAGGGCACTCCTTGGTACGCCAATATCTAGGGGCATTGGAACTTGCATAATAGGCTGTCTGAGGTAAGACCTCTTACTGTTAGAAGAACATCTTCAGAGAAGGCACCAACGAAATGCGATTTTTCCTTTGAAAATCAACTCATAATTGGGATTCAGAGGATGGCAATTCTGGAGTTGAATATTTGAGCCTGTGGAATTAAATGAGCTTTTGTTAACATCTCATGTAAGAACCACAGTTGTTTTTTGTCAGCCCAAAAGGTTTGGCTGGAAGTGAGCTAGAAAGTGGCTACGATTTGCTGCCTGGCAGAAGTGAAGTGGAGAGAATTTCACTCAATTTCTGTATGGAGTGTGTGCTAGTGTGTATCACTAGTACCTACTCTCCTTAGGAGCTGGAGACTAGCTTTCTGTTGCTGAGCCTCCACTTTGTTTTCTCTCCCTGCATAAATGGAACCGAGGTTTGGGATTCTTCTTTGCTCGAGTTCAGTGTGAAGTCAAAGACCACAGCTATGCCCTGTTCACCTTATATGTTACAAATTTGTTTACCTTATCTGCTGTAAATTTGCTGTTCCTCACAACCCGTGTATTCTTCTACAGTAGCCCATTTCCCCTTCTTGATGTAATTCAAGGCATAAAAGTAAATTTTGTTCATGTGACTTAAACTTGTAGCTTCCCATAGCCACTCTCCTAGGCTTTGTTTTAAAATTGTTCTGGAACATAAATCATAGGTGGTAAGAGAAGATCCAAGGAGGGGGGAAATAGCCACTCTAAACAATTTATTTCTGTGTTGTCTTCAGTGTACAGCAAGGAGGCAAAGTGTACAGCAACAGTATTACACAACCATTTATGTCACATTCAAAACAATGTGGTGTTGACTTGGAGTTAGACAAACCTGCATGACTGAATTACGTATGCTATTGCTATTCTAACTACTATGATCCACAGCTGTGTGCAGAGGAGAGAGAATAGTGCTTAAACATCTACAGTTATGAATTATGAAGTTAGCTTAATGTTTGAAAGAAACTTCTGCAATGTTAGCGGGAGAAAGGAGTGTAATGCACAGAGTACATTGGCTTATGCCATTTCAGAGCAGTTGTACTGCTCTAAGTATAGCATAGAAGAGTCGCCACAGAGATTGAGTTGATGGACTTGGATTAGGGGGAGAACTGCCTCTCCTGGGCGATGGGGAGAAATCAGTTGCTCTTTATTAAGAGCTTATCCTTAAAAGGCTAAGATTCTTACAAATCTATAAAACGTTTCTGCCTTCTGCTGCAGTATACTTAATTATATACCTCTAGTTATTTAAGCCTTTACACAAGTAAGCAACTAACTGCCCAATTTACAAGGCAGAAAGCCAATTAAGTACAGTTGTGGTGTGTTAAATGAATACAGGTTATGCTGAAGTGTTTATTTCAGTCAGCTGCATTTCAGCAAGAGGTTGCAGTCCTTTACAGGTATGGCAGTCCTAGAAACAGTCAAGTTCTGGGAGGTGTAGCAGCAAAGAATGATTGAAGAAAGAAGATTTGGAAGGTTTCTTTGTTGGCATAGTTTGTCTCCTCACAACTTTGTGTCATCATTGTCGTCACTGTCTGCTTTTGTAGAGGCAGCTGATTGTGAAGAGGAGGATGAGCTTGCCTGCAGAGAAGTAACAAATAGATTCTGATTATTTTTAGTTCGTAAACATGCTTGATAGTCTGCAGCGTTATGAAGGACTCCTATTTTCGTCTGCCCTAATCGTACTTGTTTGAATGGCAGAATGAGCCAACAAATGTGATTTTTGTTGTTCAAGCGCTTTTTGGTTAAGTACATTTAGAGAGAAATTTGTTCAATGGAGGTCTCCTATTGTTTAATTCCCATACCTGCTGAATTTACACACAAAAGTGGTGCTAACTTGAGATCTGCAAAATGCAGCTTAGTGACTAAGAAACTTTTGAAAAAATTTGCAGCTGGATATTTGCAGACAAGGTTAATGAAAAATGAATAGGAGACTGTATTGGTCTTATTTTTCTGTGTCTGCCTCTCTTGCATGATCAGAAAAGAAGCATTTGAATATTGAAGGCTGACCACACAGAGGGTTCAAAATGACTGTTTCAAGAAGAAACACCTTCCTGCTTTTCTGACTTTGGTCATGCTTCAGATGCTTTCTAATGACACGAAGTGAGTTAAATATTTTCAAATCAGCACATTTCCTAGAAAATGTCATAATAACCTATCAGTTGCTTTTCCTTCTACAAAATGATCTGTTTTGAAGTATTTCACCTGATTTTGCTGAAAGTGGTTTATGCTTTTTGGTGTGTTTAAGCACTTTTTCCCCTGAACTTTCAGGATTGTATTGCCTGTTTCCCATCTTCATTAAGGACTACTGTGTTTGGATTATCTTGTTCCATAAAATCTGTTGTATGTGCATCCTTTCTGTGATTTAATCTGGCATTAAAGATACTCACCTGTATCACGTGTGGGGAAAGGAAGAGTTCTTTATGATAATCAGACCACAGCTTCCCTTTTAATAACATAGAATGACTTCTAAAAATCCAAGCTCTAGTTAAAAATCCTAGCTCAGGAATACATACTAGCTGGGAAAAAGTTTTCTTCCTGTCCCTTAGGTGATCCCTTAACATCTACGTAATGCAGTATTACTCACCCTTTCCCTTGGTTCAGGTGAGTTTCTCTCTGGCTCTGACAGATGGTTTCCTTTATAAGTAGGAGGTTCAGAAGTGTCATGGACTGGATCTGCCATAGAGGCTGTGATGGGAATGTTCTGACCCTGGAAGTATTTGTAAGCATCTTTGCTGCACACCAGTAGTGTTAGTCTGTCACCACTATCTTGGATTCTTGCCACCACTTTGTCATAGGATTCATTGGTCACATTCACCCCGTTCACTTCCACTAAAAAGTCGTTATTTTCTACACCTGCTGTGTCAGCTGGCCCATGTTTTTGTACCTGCAAAGGCAAGTTCAAACTGTGATATTAGCATAAAACTTGGAAAGATGCATTAGCAACTGATGGTTAGCTAGACCATTGTGTTACTGCTTTCCTTACAAGATGTCAAAAAAAAAGCCATGGGGAAGGGGAGAGATTTGTGGGGCAGAAATGAATTGGGAGAGGCAGTAGGCCTAGACATAATAAATATGGAACCCATCGGTCTGAGATTGAAGTTGCATCTTGATTTTGATAGACCTTCATTATAGAAATGTGGCATGGTAGAATCATGAAGACAGGGAAAAACAATTTTCTTATTTGCATGTCCCTGTCCAGTAGGTTTAAAGTTTACTACATTTCACAGATTCCGTCATAATGAGTGGAAGCCCTCCTCTCAAGAAAGCTAAAGGCACAGACATAGTTTGAGCCAGTAGAGGTTTGACTTTTGCCACCTGTGGAATTCAGAGAAGGGGCGGGGGGGTAGAGTGGGACAAAAGTGTCTCTCTTACATGTAGGATGTTCTACAGTCAAAAAAATTATTTAAAATACTACTTTTAGCATGCCAGCCTCATGAATAAAGGCAATGATGCAAAAGCTGGATTCCCCATCCCTCCAGACATCTGACAGAGTGAGGAATGTTTTCTGGTGCTTATTTTTTATCTTGGTCCTAGGAAGTCAGTCTGACTTTAACAGTTACAGCTCTTATCTGAGAGCACTGGAGAAGATACTTGTCTTTTGTGGCTTTTCTTGAATGTATTTGCAGGATGGAAGGGAGGAGGCTGTCCGACAGACTACCTGAGATTTTCCTTGTTCCTCATTCTACATTAGTACCTCACTGATGAACAGTCCAGGCTTGTTCTTGATCATGTTTAAACTGAAGCCGAATCCACTAGGCCCTTTCACCATCTTGCAGATTCTTGGCTTGCGGTTCGCATTCTGCTCAGCGTGCAACTCCACTCTTTCGTCCATTTTAGCTGGAGTTGGATCTTGTGCTTTGCAGTAGTATGAGAAGGGGGAAATTTGAGCCTGAAAAAAGTGACAAATAAAACTTTGTTAACATAGAAACTTCTGCTGTGAAAGCTGTATTAGGCTTTCATGCTCAACATGTTCTGTTTGAAACCTTTTTAATGACTCAGACTTGAGCTGCAGTGAATAACTTTTTGCTATTAATTTCTGGCTGAGTGGAAGACTACAGCGTTGATCTGAAAAGGGAATTTTACTCGTTCTGTTCATAAATGGTTACACAGCTGCGTAGCTCTGAATTTGCTGTCTTAAACTTCTAACCTTTCTTGTGGTGTGTTTAAATTTAGAATTGTTCCAATAGTGCCTGTAAAAATCTGGAAGAGGCCAAAAATTTGGGTGTTTAGTGACTTGCTGTACAAATGCAAGGAGAGCTGCTGAAATACGGGTGGATCTTAGACATTTCCTGCAGGTTGAAGAGGTGTCTGTCGGAGCAGACTGGCCGTTTCATTGCTGCATATGTCTCTTCATAATGATAAATTATGAATTCTTAGCAGTAGTTTGCATTTTCTTACCAGTTTATACATGGCATCAGTCTCCTTATCCACAACCAAGAGTGTGGTTTTTGCCTCAGACTGCTTAATTTTTCCCACTACACTGTCATGATCCAGACCATCCACTTGCTCGCCATTGACAGCTACTAAGATGTCACTGTCTTTGAGACCCGCCTGGGCTGCTGGGCTCCCAGAATCAACATCCTTGATTACATGATCTAAGGTCAGAAGGGAAAAATGATTGATGTGAAGGCATATGCGTGGTAAGTTTAAAGATATTAAAATGCACGGCAAGGGCTAATTTACAGAATTGTGCTTCAGGTTGAGACCGTTTCCCTGATGTAGCCGTGTTTGCAACATATCTGTAGAGGACTTCTCCTAGATGACCGATAAGAATCCAAAGAGAATGAGGTCTGCAAACAGTGTACAGGAAGAAACTACAGCAAATGCATGGCCTGTTTGTTAACTTGGTTCTTACCACCAGTATTTTGTTCCATCCGCAGATAAAAGCCATAACCGTTTTCTCCTTTCTGGATCTCAATAAGTCGCGGTTTGAGGGGAAGCAGTCTTAGGCTGGCGCTCTCTTTGCTCAGTACCATCTTCTGACTTCTGTAATAGTGGTCCGTTTCTTCATTTGAAAGTAGAAACATAACATGATTTTCAGACTTCTTTACCTGTGACAGTACATGTACAATCTCAGATGTCGCCCCTTCAACAACATGTGGGAATTGCAGATACTTTGGTAACTGGTGTACTGGTCCATAGCGGTGTGTGGATGCTGTTGGTGAATGAGCCATAAGGTGTAGGCCGTGCTACCACAAGTTGATTTCTTTTTTTCTTTTCTCCAGTTAGAAATTTGGACCATGGTAAGATCTCAGGCATGTAAGATCCAGCATATATATGAGGAAGTTTTCTGTATTTCATACTGTGTTCCTGACCTCTAGGGGATTAATTGTAGGGTGCCATGAGGGTGGCATACAGTGCCAGTAGAATCTAGTGAGCCTCAGCAGATAGTGCTTGGCTTATCTAGATGTAGAGCTCTACAATATTGACATATCATGCCATCTGTACCACTATTTCAGATTACAGTGAGAAGAGTCAAGTTTCTGCAACTCTTGGTCATCTTCCATCTCCCTGTATGACTAATTCTGAAGTTTGGGGTTTTGGTTTTTTTGGGGGGTTTTGTTTTTTTTTGTCTGTTCAATCTCTCTGAGTCCATCCTTCTCTTATTCGTTTCTAGTCTAATGGGTGCCCTCTTTACCCATCTTAACCAACGTCACTCTGCTGCTGATATTATAGCAGCTCAACAAAACACAGGTGTTGCAGGGTTCCATAGTTTGTAGCGTGCACTGAACTGTGACTCTGGAATGCCAGAGCACATACTGCCTGTCTCATGCCTCTGTGAAATCTCTTCAGTTCCAGCTGTGTTTTAGCAGTGCCAGTGGTGGAAAGCTGGAAGCCTCATTAACAATGTTCTTTGCAGCTGAGGCCAAGTACTGAAATTACTTGCACAGTAATTTTCATTAGTTTTGGACTTCTTAACAGGAAAAATAAACTACTGTCTAAAATCATGAATTTTCCCTGTTCCATGTTAACTGTATCATCAGAGAGTTCCCCCTCTTTCTGCCCCGAAAACCACATTTGATGACTTGCCCTCTTGCCATTAGGACTATTTCCAGGACTTCTAGGAACAGAGCGCGATTTATTTAGTAGGGTTCCTGGCAGCAGTATACTCCTGTTATTTAGAATTCTTTGGGCAGTCTTGATGGCACTGCTCATTCAGAGTCAGTTTAAGAGGCTGCTTGACAACAGAGCCAAAGCAGAGGGGTACTCTGCTGTGGTGATGATACACGAACAGTAGCTTCCGAGATTTACTGTGAAGCATTCAAATCAGCCAGACCTGCCTCCTCAATAACCCTGATAGGTTGCTGTAAAAGTGCGCCAGAACAGAAGATGAATCAGTATGCAAACAAATACCTTTTCCACCACTTCCTCATGTGTGTCACTTTCCACATTTTTTCCATTGATTTCAATCAGGCGATCATTATTTTGGACACCAGCCTTTGCAGCTGCTCCTTCTGATGAAACCTCTACTATGAACAACCCCTTATGTCCTAAAATAAATGAAAACTCATTACACAGGGTAAGTCACTAAAATGTGCCAGAATTTAATGGTTAAGGAAACTCAGGACTGATGTCTTCAGAGACTCTTGGTCTCTGCTTATGTGCAGATTACAGTGGCACCACAAAACTTTCACATAGATGCACCTCTGTCTCTTATTCTGTTCTGGAAAAATCACTTCTGTGGGAGAAGGGAGGCATTTGTTCACTCTGCAGCTCAAACAATCTTTTATTTTTCTCCCAAGAGTGCCAAAGGGGCTGATTAAGATAGCTGAAAGGGATTCGATTCCCACCCCCCTCCCAGTGTGAAGTGAGGAGCTGCTTTTATTGTTTTGTACATTTCATAATTTCCTGTGTTTGGAAGGCTTCCATGTTTGGTCTTTCAGTTACATTGCATTCCAAAATACCCTCTTTACAGGTGATGTTTTCCAGAAGACTTCCCTATTTTGTTGACTGGCCTTGTAAGAAGTGCATGTGTGGAAGAGGTTCCGAATCCCTTGCTTTCTAAATGAAATAATGTACAAATCAGGAAGAGTGTTTATTACAGCTGTCTAGAACCTTGTGTGCCAATTCCTGAGGTGAGGAATGGAACAGGACTTAATGTAGCATCTTGAGTGTACATCTGGTATTTGAGCAGGGACTGCAAATTTAGTTTTGGTAAGTGGGCTTAAATAACAAGCAGAAAATTGCTTATTCTTTTTACCTCACCTCCCCGCCCCGTGTTTTCTCCACCCCATAAGAAGTGCGGTCTTCAGAAAACCATGCACTGCACATGCTGTACAGAAACGGACTAGAGATGGATCTGAACTCATCTTGCTGCTTCTCACTTTCTGTTAGCCAGAGCAGTTTGTGAGTCCCCATTGGCCCCCACATGTTAACTGTGGTCGCCTCTCTCCCTGCTGCCATATGTGTCTATATAACATCACTTCTCCCCAGGCTCTTACCTTCTGTGGTTTTCAGAGAGAAGCCATAGCCTTTCTCCTCTTTCACTAAGTAGCAGAGCCGGGGTTGTGGAACGGCAGTGATTGCTCCGTTGGCCACGGGTGGTGGTGACTGTTGCTCCTGCTGCTGTCCTGTTGACACCTTTTGACCCAGGTCTTCCAAGTTCACTCCCTCCTTTTCTGCCTTTTGGTAGGATGTGTCATCCAGAACAAGAAGTACAACAGAATTCCCGCTGTTTTTGACAATCTCCACCACCTGTAGTGGACAAGGTGAAATTGCAAGTAGGTGCTAGAGTGATTGACCTAAAAGCTCTCCTCAGGAAGGGTTGCACTTTCTACTGCTTTTATTGTCTTAGCCCTTTGCTTATGCACTATGGAGCCACCTCAAAGACATTTAATACCCATGGTGGGTAATGAATGATGCAGCGAGATACTCAAAGCAGTTGACTCAGCTCTTGGATTTCCTAGCCGAAAGATGTCATAAGAACTGGAAGAGAAAGCTTCACATAGTGGCAGTGGCTCTGGGTAATGGGGGAGTGGTATGGATCCCAGACTAACCAGAGATGTACCTGTGCATGTTCCTCCTTGTCTACAAACACACCATTAACCCTGAGGACTCTGTCTCCATCCTTCAAGCCAGCCTTTTCAGCTGGACTGTTCTTTTCCACGTTCCGGATGAGATGCCCTGCTGTGTCTTTCTCAATACGGAGGTAGAATCCGTAGCTTTTTGGGGGCTTTTTAGTCACTTTACATTCTCGGGGCTGGAGAACAGAAGTCATCTCTAGCAGACAGGATGGAAAAGATATGTGTGAGTAAAATCAGTAAGCTTACCTGGATATGTTCTGTCTAAGTACATATTGAGACAGTTTGCTTCAGAATTCTTGGGGTTTTGTTTCCCAGGAAATCCGGCTGTGCAAAGTTGGAGCTAATTAACAAGGCCAGGGAGAAGAAACCAATCCCTTTTCCCTGTCCCTCCTCACTTCTCTTGTCTCTCTATCTCAAATGAAGTTAAGTAAGATGCAGAACTGGAAGAGAGAAGTTGTCTGCATGTGATAACACAGTGAAAATTGAGGTGAGGATTTAATGCCAGAATTAAGTCTTACAGGGGAAAAATAATGGCAGCACAGAAATACTGGAACACTATAGGAAAGTTATGTTACAAAATGGGATTTCACAAAATCGCAGAATTGTCAAGGCTGGAAGGGACCTCTGGAGGTCATCTCATCCAACCCTTCTGCTCAAGCAGGGCCACCTAGGACCAGTTCACCAGGACCAAGTCCAGACGGCTTTTGAATATCTCCAAGGAGGGAGGCTCCATTCCCTCTCTGGGCAACCTATGCCAGTGCTCAGTAGCTCTCGTAATAAAAAAGTGTCCTTACATTCAGATGGAGCTTCCTTTATTTGAGTTTGTGCCCATTGCCTCTTGTCCTGTCACTGTGCACTGCTGAAAATAGCCTGGCTCCATCTTCTTTGCACCCTCCATTCAGGTATTTTTATACATCGCTAAGTTTCCCCTGGGTCTTCACTTCTCCAGGCTGAACAGTCCCAGCTCTCTCAGCCTTCTGATATCTCCAAGGATGGAGAGTCTACAACTTTTCTGGGCAACCTGTGCAGATGGACGAGCAGGTGGGATCAAGGCAAAACCTTGTTGTCCTAACCAGGCTTCCCTCTTCTTAGTTATTTTAGCTAAGTAAAATTAAGTTTCAGGAAAAGATATTGTAACTGGAATGTTATTGTTAATGAGTGCAGGGTTTGCATTGGAGGGTGGAAAGCAAGGACTATAAAGGAACTAGGAAGACCTTTGTTTCCACTTACAAAGCTTTTTTTCTTCTAGCTGGGTTCAATATCTCTACATCTCAGTTTTCATACAAAATGGTGTACTTGCTTTATTTCTGTGTCCTTTAGAAGTTAGTTGTAGAGCCAAAATTCTTGGAGCCATCCATGTTTTCCTCTGCCTCTGAATCCTAATTAAAGACTGATTCTGTTATGAAAAGGAGCTAATAGAGCTGTTTCACTTTGGTATATATCGTTATGAGACTTGGGTAAAATATGAATGCAGGCATTATGAGGTCTAACAAAAGTGTGGAATATTCAGGCATGCACCTACTGACAATGTGAATGTGCCATCAGGTAATCACTTGCAGGAGAGAGAATTTAATACTGCTTGGTCTGTGTGGAACGAAACAGAGGACTTGAGACAGTATGCTTATCTTGCAATTCTCACGTGAATCCTGAAATGACCATAAAGCCTCAATTTGCTGCTTGACTAAAACTTTGTCTCCAACCCTGATGACTTTAGCAATGACATGAGATGTAATCAACATAAAAATGTGATGTGCAAGAAAGGAAAGAAATTAAATTTGGTTTAGAAATGACAGGCTGCAGAAGTAACTGCAGTAGTTTGGTTCAAGTGATTTCTCAATGAATTCGTGACAACTGGAGCAGAATTTTCAGTCGGTGTCTCCAGGGTGCTGTGTTACCTCCCCAGAGAATTTCAGCTGGTTAAAGAGTATACTTGATGCTGGGGATTGCTATCAGATTGCTATTAGGCAGTTACCTTTGTCCTCTGGAGGTTTTGGAGCAAATCCTCCTACAAGCTGTGTGAAGGCACATATGCCAAGGACAGGAAGGTGTGTGGGATCAGACAGTATGGATTTACTGATTTTTATGATGCCTGATGAACCTGATAACTTTCCATGATGAGTGGACTGGCTCTGTGACGGCCAGAGAGCAGTGGATGCTGTTCACCTTAACTTTTGCACTGACTTTGATAGTGTCTCTGGTACAGTCAGTGTAGCCAGTTTAGTGACACATGTATGGGATAAGCAGACTAGTAGATGATGCAGAAAATTGGCTGAGCCGCTAGGATCAGAGGGGTTTGATCAGTGGTATATAATCCAGCTGTTGGCTGGTTATTAGTGGCATTCTTTAGCACTGGTACTGGGGCTGATACCATTTAACATCCTTATTTATGATATGGACAGTGAGACAGAATACATCCTCAACAAGCTGATAGATGACACCAAATTGAGGGGGAGCAGGCTGGAGGTTAGGGTTGCTATTTAGAGGGACCTCAGCAGGCTGGAGAAATGGGCCAACAGGAACCTCATGAAGTTCAACAAAGTAAAGTGGAAAAAAAATAGTATCTGTACCTAGACCATGCACAACAATACAGGCTGACTGCTGGCTGGCCAGAAGGCAGCGCTGCTGGGCAGCACTCAAGTGCCCAACATGAGTCAGTGGTGTAGCTTTGCGGTGAAGAGGGTCAACTATATACTGAATGGTATCAGAATGTAGCCAGCAGGTCAATGGAAGGGATTGTTCCCCTCTCTTTGGCACTTGTGTAACCACATGCGAGTACTGTCTCCAGTTTTGAGCTCCCCAAGTAACTGACATACTGGAGCTAGTCCACTGAGGTGGTTTAGGTTTTGGAACACGTAATGTTTAAGGAGGCTGAGAGAGTCGGGTTTGTTCAGTCTTGGGAAGAGAAAGTAAAGGGAAGATCTTACTGATGTCATCAACCACTTAACTGGATTGTGTAGAGAACACAGAGCCCAACTCTTCTTGGAAGTTAACAGTGATATGATGAGAGGCAACAGACGCAGGCTGCAGCAAGGGAAATTCCAATTAGACAGCCATAAGGACAGTATTTTGTCTTGGCGGCTGTCAGATACTACAACAGGTGCCCAGAGAGGCTGTGGAATCTCCGTACTTGGAGATACTTACCTGGATGGGGCCCTGTTTTGTATGGGTCATTGGACCAGATGACCTCCAGAAGTCCCTTTCGACCTAAACTCTTCTATGTTTTTACAATGAAATGAAACTCTGGATTGAGTGCTGCATATCATTAGCAGGAATACTACATACTGAAAGTAAGCAATAGTTGTGACCAGGGAACAACTCCAAAGACAGCTGTCTTGGGAACTGCTGCCGAAGATCCATGATGATAGAGCAACAAAATGAATGAAGACAACTTCCTCCAACTGGAAAGTCTGGGTAACTAGCAAACTTGATTTGTATTTTACTGGAAAGATTTTTTTTCCTACCTCTCTCTACTGACAGAGGTCTGTCAAAAGGCCAAAGTTGTGTTGCAGAGATTAGCCATTAATCACAGCCTAATAAAGACGAAGACAATTCATCTGTGTGCATGTCAAGATTTCTTTGCAACTCTGTGGTTTTCTTCTCTTTATATCACCTGTGTGACTAACGTATGTGGGAAGTGGCCTTTTTTTTTTTTTTTCTTTTCCTTTTTTTAGAAGCAGCTGGCAGTAAAATCCTTCCATGATAGCAGCCTACTGCAGAACCACCTCTGTGGCTACCCATGTGTCCTGGTTTGAGGACACTGTTTGCTCTTTACAGGGTATGTCTCCAGTCACCCAGTAGGTCCGTCCACAATGGTAAGCACGTAGCACACTGTTTGCTCTTGAAGCTGCAAGTGCACTGTTGAGGTTAGTTGGGCAGCTTATAGAACAGTACGGATATGTGTGTGTGTGTGTGGCATAGATGTCACTGACGCTGAAGAATATGGGGAATTTCAGCATGCAGGAATGGGAAGTCTGCAGACCATAATGCACTTGTTCCCCTTGGTCGGGCGCCTTGTGCTTTTTTGAGCCTCTGTAGTTGCACTGGGACTGGCTCCATATAGGGGTGGACTGCCTTATTATTTGGATATTTTTTGGAACACATCAGACTGTACTGATCACAACTACAACTCAAAGCAGTTTTTCTCAACAAACACTGGGAATCTGTGCTAATTCCTGAAGTTAACATGCAAAAACAGTGGTACACAAAGCTGAAGAAACAGTAGGCTTATATGGGAAAGATTATTTATTCATATTTAGAAATGGAAGGAAGGTTACAGTGCACTGCATACTACTCCTTTTAATCCCTGAAAACTTTACATGCAAAATTACAGGGATCGTAAAAATGAGTTTTCTAAGGAAAGAGGGAATAGCAAAAAAGGAATGTCTTACCTGTGTGTCTGTGTGGAGCAGCCTTCACAGGAATTCTCTTGCTGTCCTTCCTGTGGCTGTACCTATAAGTAAGGCTGGACTTTGATTGGGCAAAGGTTGATTTAAAAGATTATTTATTTAACCAAGTTTCACTGAATATGTTCAACACCTTGATAAGCTGCCTTGTCCTTGCCTGCAGAAGTGCTAATCGCATGCATTTCTCAGCAGCTTTGAATTTTGTTCTACTGATAATTATACTCAAAAACTCAGTCAAGGAGGTCATCCAAGGCAAGCCTGATCTTTGCTCTGGGCAAGAGCCTTGTTCAGCTATAAGGAATGTCTTAAAGGGTTTGGATCGTGGTGGGTTGACCTCGGCCAGCAGCATTCGACTGCAGATCAAGAGGTTACTGGTTCAAATCTGTGCACCCTGTGTTGGGTGCCAAAAGAAAGATGGTGATGGGTTAACCTGGGCCAGCAGCCAGATGCCCTATGAGCTGTGCTTACTCCCCTTCTCTACAGGACAGGGGGAAAAAATAGGATGAAAAAGCTTGAGGAATTCAAGATAAGGACCAGCTGGAGAGATACAACTAAAAGATGGCCTTGTGATTGAGGGGTGGCCTTGACTGTTGGGGCCATCACACATGTGAAACATGTGCTGCAATCAAGTGACCCATGTGAGTAAAGTTTCCCTGGAACAGAGGGAGAGAGGTGGCTGGGATAGCAATAGGGTGAGGCCTGGCAAATTGGCTGTACTGGACCACTGCTCTGAACCTGCCAAGGCAAATGCTATGTGCTTACCATTGGGGAAGGGCCTACTGGGTGACTGGAGACATACCCTGTAAACCATGCCATTGCCTGAAATGCCATCCTGAGCCTCGAAAGGCAAGCTCTGTGTCATGGTACCCCAGAAAGAACTGAGTCAAACAGTGCAACTCATGTTTGAAATAACCTCATCTACTCCTGGGCCAAGAAACAGGGCACTGATTCGGTGCATCACATTCCCTATCACCCACAAACCTCTGGAAAGATTGAATGATACACTGGACTGTTAAAGACTATGCTGACAGCATAGGGTGCTGGGGAGTGGAAGCAGTGGGATGTAAATTTAGCAGAAACCACTCGGCTGGTTAATACCAAATGATCTACTAACTACCCTGGTTCTGCCCAAAAGAAGTCCATACATACTGTGGGAGGAGATGAGGTCTCCGTAGTACATGTAGGTAAGTGGCTGGGAAAGGCAGTGTGGATTGCTCCTCCTCGGGAAAAGGAAAGCCCATTTGTGGGACTGACTTTGCTCAAGGACTCAGGTGTGCCTGGTGGGTAGTGCAGAAGGAAGTGGAAGTCTGGTGTGTACCTCAAGGAGATTTATTCTTGGGGGAAAATAATCCATGATTTGACTTGTATGATATAGGAAGTAATACAGCAGTGATCACCTGAACCAATAGAGAATGAGCCTCACAAGGAACCATGTAAGTGCAGCACTGACTCAGCCCAAGCGATCCTGGTGCTCAACAATCCAGCATGCTGCTTGTCCTGTCCTGAGTGATATCCTTGACAGATAGGACCAAAGTCACTGACCATTAATGAGTGGTTAATGAGAATGTATAATCCTGACTATTGGATGTAAAGATGGTTTAAGTATGTAGTATAAGTTGTAAGCATTGGTAAGAAGGAATTTCAGGAATAAGAAATAGAATGAAAAGGTTTGAGGAGGGTATAGAAATTAAACAATGTATGAATGGGACAGAGGACACTTGGATGTGTCCGATAATGTGTGACCTGAGCATGATGTGAATGGTATAGAATAAGGGGTTGAGATTGTACTGGGTCTGGCCGGGATGGAGTTAACTTTCTTCATGGCAGCCTACATGGTACTGTTCTTCACATCTGTGGCTAAGACAGTGTTGATAACACACCACTTTTTTAGCTGTTGTTTAACAGTGTTTGCAAAGCATCAAAGCTCTCTCTCCCCTATGCCCTCCCAAGTAAGTAGACTGGGGGTGAGCAAGAGGTTGGGAGGGGACAGAGCCGAGACAGCTGACCCGATCTGACCGAAGGGATATTCCATACCATTTGATGTCATGCTCAGCATTAAAAAGGAGGAGGAAGGGCAAATGTTTTTGTGGTTATGGCAGTCTTCCTAAGCAACTGTTGTGCATGTTGAGGGGCTGCTCTCCATGAAGCAGCTAAAAATCTGCCTGCCAATGAAAAGCAGTAAATGAATGCCTCTTCCTGCTTTGCTTACGTGCACAGCTTTGCTTTACCTGTCAAGCTGTCATTATCTCAATCCATGTGTTGTCTTGCCTGCCTTCTATTTTTTCACTATCCTGCAGGAGAGGAATGAGCAGGAGTCAGGGTGGGTGTTTGGCTGTTGGTTGTGGTCAACCCACCACAAAGGCATATCTTATCCACTGGCCATAAGCATCTGCAGGATATGCTTATCGACATGTACTGAACTGATGGTGTGTCTAATGTAGGGGGAAGCCTCCAAATTTGAGTCTGGGTATACCAAGATACTTAATGAATTGACCACATGAAGTCCTTGTTAAAAAAACTCATTCAATTTTAGAAAGCTTTAAAATAACTTATTTCCCTCATTAACTTGCCGTGGAATTGGATTATTAGAAATAATACCTGTGATTTCCTTGTCTGTCTGCTTCAACTGTTTAATTCAAAGGAAAGGTAATAGAAATAAGCATAACCTAAATGTGCTGCATCAGAACAGTCATTGATGTGATAAAAGCCTTACTGTAATCCACTTACTCTAAGTGGATTTGCAAGCCTGTTGTGACTAGGAGTTGTTCCTCTTTGTATAACATACAATCTAAAAAACTAAGCGAGCTAGCCCCAACGTTGTAAGCACCAGAGAAGTCAGCCCCTGCCCTGTCCTCTGCTTGCAGCCTTTCAGACAAGTAAGGCAAAGACTGGATGAGGAGGGACAGAGAGAAGGGGAATCACAGCGGCTCATAGTTTTGCAGCTAAGCACAGTGCAGATGGGAACGTATACAAGGATCTCAGGTCAACACACAAGGAATCAACACAGCATTTGAAGCAAGATGTACATTTTTATTGTAGTGCCACTGTGATAGTCACTTGAGGTCATTTGGGGTCCAAACAAGTTTTTTCAAGAATAAGGTGCTACACAAATGTAAAATGTTAGTGAAACATAGAAACACTCTGTTTCTAGAAGGGAAAGTATGGTCATGTTCCAAATGGGAAGGAGGTGGAGGCTGTGCAGCAGTTTCAAAAAGCTTTGAAAGGAAATTTGAGGGAGCAAGGTCCAGCAGTCAACAGACTACTTAAGCTTGTGGTGTGGTGAATTATGAAACATTAGTAAATACAAATGGCAAGGGGAAGGTTCTTTAAGGGGAAGGTTCCTTGAGTTGAGGCTGGTGATCAGCCCTAGGGCCAAGACAGGAGGTTGAATGGGATGCTGATGACAAGGTGCAAGGAGGATGTATCTCCATGTGTGCTCACGAACAGGACCCTGCATTTCTTAGAGCTGATCTCTGCATCTATGGAGCTGAGGTGTAAATTGTATGGAAGGTGTACTAATGCATCCAATGCAGACAAGCCCTTGAGGCCAAAAATTCAAAAATTCTCCTATCCTTCCACCAGTAGAATAAAAATTATTTAAGAACGGATCAGAGAAAAGGCAGCTTGCAATACCTCCTCTTCTGGTTCTCGAGCCTTTTGGAAGACTGTTGTCAAGCATATTCACAGCTAGAAAAATAAGGAATCTAACTAAAAGAAAAAAAAAATATTTTACCTTTTAACACTTTGGGGAAAGTGATAAAACCTGGGAAAACCTCTGAATTCATAGTATTCTTGTATTGCAGGAGTTGGCCACAATGACTTAGATGGTGTGGTTCTGTTTGCACAGGGGCTAGACTTAAGGGGCATCTGCTTTCTCCAAGGTATGTCCTTTTTCATCTATATCCTGGATATAGTAATATAAGGACATTTGTTCTATCCTCGTTGCATTCTTCTGTGGGTTAACATTTACAAAATATTTTCAATCATTCTTTTTGCCAAAGTTTTTCTGATTTTTGGTTAGAAGAAATTCTGTGATACCTGTGTTACCAAAAATCATCAGAAATAAACATTATTTAGTAGTTGTAAGTGGTCGCATGGTTTCCTCAGCATGTTGGTAATGTGAGAGAAGTAGCTGTGTTCTTAACTTTGGTACTTGCTAGGATCCCTGGCATTAGTAAATTCACAGGTTTTAAGTCCTAGCCTCCTTCACCCAAAGTAAAAGTTTCTCACTTTCTAGTGCTTCCAGAAGGCCACCTGCAATAACAGCACTGACTGTAGAGATGTTTTGGTATTGACTGTCTGAGACACCTTATTTTGACCTTCTGGAAGGCTTTCTTTCCAAGAAGTTGACTTGAGTGCATAGCAGTGACAGAAAGTGCCTCATCATCCTTGTCCGTACGTTTTTCATAACCTGAAGAGTTGCCTAACTTCAAGGAAGGGTGAATGTGTCCTCTGCTGGCAAATGGTGACAATAAAGGTAATGGTATTTTTCTTACTTAGCGTCTGAAATAAGATGAGATTTGTGCTGCACACGTTCTAGTAGCCTGAAACTGGGGGTACATGTGGCTTGTTCCAGAGAGTTTGGCTTGTGGAGAGAGCCAAACCTGGTGCAGTTGGTATTGTGTCAGGGCGTAGTTCCAGTAAGTGATATTTACCAAAGTCTCACTCTTTGCCAAGAAGTATGTGGCCCAGGTCACTTCCTGGCCCTGTTTTGGACACAGACATGGGGAGAGTGTGTGCCTATTTGCCAGGATGATGGCCTTTATTTAACTTTCTTATTCACATCTGAAGAGTTTATACAGATTTATTCCTGAGTTTAACCAAAAAAAAAAAAAAAAGAGAGAAAAAAGATGTGGCTAGCGTCTGGATAACTTCTAATTTTTTAATAAGTGAATTTGTTTTGTTTTTTTTTTTTTTAAATTGTGTCTCACCAAGGTTGTGTTAAGAGATGGTGAAGAAACCACTTTCATGGCTGTTCCACTGGATGAGAGGAGTAGAAAACAGAGCTGTTAATGAAAGATTGGTGAAGTAGATCTTTAATGCTTATAATACAAAGGTTAGTTGACTAAAAGGTGCCTTTTGTTATTAACAGAGTTCTACAAGGAGTCCAACCCTGTATTTGGTTGTATATAGTTCATATTTTTGGTACTGAAAATAAAGTACTCAAATGATATGTATCACTGCCAGCATTGTTCTATTGACAAAAGGTTATGTGGATATTTTGCTGTAAAAATATTCCCTCTCTTAAATCTTTATGATGGTGACTATACCACTCACAGCTGAACTTTCTTGCCTGGGAGCATGTACATCCCTTAAAAATCAATGTAATGAGGATTTCTAATAGTGTTTGTTTACCTATATTGCTTACTGTATACTTGCTGACCACAAGCTCACTAGTGTCCTTGCAGTGCCATCCTTTTCCTGGATTCATAACAAACTAGTTCATGAAAATTCATTTTCAAATGCAGCGTGTTGGGAGAACACAGACTTATTCATGTCCTCTGCTGACTCCAGCTGGGACAATTGTAAAGCTGTCCCCTACTCCCTGCAGAAAATGATGTCTCTGCAGCTGAGTTCTGGAAAGGTGGTAGGCCTGGTCTAAGCCACCACAACCCAATGTATTAACAAGAGGCAACATCGCTGTCAATTTA
Organism: Ibidorhyncha struthersii; assembly: GCA_013398815.1. Lineage (NCBI taxonomy): Eukaryota > Metazoa > Chordata > Aves > Charadriiformes > Charadriidae > Ibidorhyncha > Ibidorhyncha struthersii. The sequence goes on along the minus strand of VZSZ01003173.1, from coordinate 829,021 downwards.
TATTAATGCGCAAGGCTGTGGACTGCGATGGCTGAAGACTGATTTGCAACCTCTCTCAGGTAGAGATACGTGCCCTGAAGAAGTTGCTGTTCCCATCCGAGGGGGCAGCCAGCTCTTCAGCTAAGTCTTTCCTTCCACAGCTAAATCTGACAGGGATTGTCAATCAGAGCCTTGGACTGTTTAAGGTCTCCTTCAGTAGAGTGATATGAATGCATATTTTATTTGTTCTTGTACTTAAGCTGCGCAAAGTTGTACAGCCCTTTCCCTTTGCCCCTTATTTTGACAGTGACGTTTTTTCCACTCTAGTTTGGCAAGTGTTATATAAAGCACCATGTGATTTGGTAATAGGAATATTTGGTTCACTGAAGTCCTCCTTAATCGTGAGGCAAAGTCCATTTTAGCTACCAAATGAATATTCATCAGTCATCCTGCACATAGCCAAGTGGTAATTAATTCTTTCTCTTCTGGTGACCACATGCTCCTGACATGGTAAAGAGAGTCAGGGAAAAAAAGGGGGAAGCAAACAGCAATGACATTGCAATACTGCTGGTTTGCGGGCTCGCAGAGGAAGGGGAGAATACCCCTCCTTCTAGCATTTTGGGCTTATGGCTTCCTAAAAAATGGGTGAGGAAAAAGAAAATTATTTGCTGTCCCTGTGTTTGCAGCAGAAAAAAGTATTCTGTTATTTCCTGGACCTGTCAGTGAGGAATTATAGTGTCAGACATCTTCCCTCAGGCTTTGCTCTTTGTGCTTTAAATATTGAATTGTCTTCCCTAGTGACCTTTTTACTGGAGAATATAAACTATAAACAATGCTTTCTTCTTTAGCGATTCAACAAATATTCTGTATTGATCATAAGTTTGGGCTTTTAGATGCAGATTGTTTTATGGAATTAACTGTGAGGTGTGTCTGTGCAGCTTTTTTTTCTGTCGTGACAGGCTGAAATCAATGTTAAAACCTGGAAATTGCTATTGAAGCAAAAATCTGAAGGTCTCAAAAATGAGGAATTATGTGAGCTAAGTAGACTGTTCAATGGAGCGTTGTTTTTATTCTTAGTAAATGGCTGTATGCATGTATATATATTCGCATGCATGCACAGTAATCAGGCTGTCTGCAGCACTGTTTAGATAACAGCAACTGAAATTGGTTTGGTTAGTGCTTCTTAAATGGCAAAGCCTTTGGAATTCCTGTCTTCCCTCTGGCACACGTAACATGTGGGAAGACTTTTCTTTCCAGCTCCTTCTTTTAGGCATTTTCTGGACATGTATTTCTTCGGTTCTCCCTTTTAATTGCTGTATCATCCAGTAGTCTTTGGTCATGCAAGATGCTGAGACGTAAAAAATAGTTATAAATCTACTACTCTGCCTTTTTCCATTCAGCACATGGAGCTTCCTTTTTCCTAGGATATGTACCCTTCTAAAACTGGGTTTTTTTTCTGATCTATGAAAGAATGGAATAAGTTACTTAGATGTCCATTGCATGTGCATTTCTTGCCCTCTTGGAGATGGATTTTTGAGTTTGACAGCTGACTCTCTTCCTTTTCTTTTGAGTTTTTGAAATGTATAAATAAGAAGTACTATGTCTACTTCACTATTTTCTTCAAGGAGCATAAGGAAGAGATGCTTATACAATCATCATAGAAAGCATACACTCTTCCGCCAAAAATCCGGCTCTGTGAGACAGGAAGTATCCAGGCCTAAGGCTCTGACAGCAAGCGTGAATCTCTTTCTCTTCCCATCTTCCATTCCTCTTCCTGCTACCTCTCCGCTCCTCCCCCCCTCCCCAGGTCTGTTACCCATCCAGGAAGCGTCCCTAATTTCTGTGTTAACCTCTATATTATTGAGTATTTAATTTCACTTTGTCAGTAAAGATACTGTTCTGACCTTTCATTACTCTAAGCTCAGGCTGAACTGATGCCTGGAGGGGTAAGGCGCATTAGCCTCAGCAAATGTAAGTGATGTTGCTTCATGGAATCCAGGAGAACTATTTTGACCCTTCTGTATGCCAAGGACCTAACTTTTCCTTCAGATTTCTTACTGGGTGCATCCACTCTTGCTACAAGACGGATTTAAATTGGAATAGCATTCATTTACCTGTCTTTTTGAGATCAGTCATTGTAATGGAAAGTCTGAATGTAGCCTTGAAGGCAAAGAGAAATACAAACTTCCTGTAGTAGTTTCCATCCTCTCGGTCACTATATTTGCTTTTGTGTTGGGGGAACTATTGTGTTCTGCTCTGATGAGACTTGTATGATGCTTATAGAACTGTTAATAGAAATGTGGGGGTGGATAATACTTGCTCTTTATTAGTTCTTGTCGCTTTGTGGCTTTGAAAGGCTTGTTATCTGTTATCACAAAAAGGAAATGGCTTCTGCTACGCTTGGCGCTGCAGAAATGCAGCATGCAGCCCTTTTCCTATGTAACTATTGAAAACTGTTACTATAAGCTTTGGGAGGAATATAAATGTAGACACTATTTGAACCCAAGATTACTTTAATATGAGGGAAAAAAATGAGTATAAAATAAATTATTTTCATACGGTGTAAAAGCCAGTAAAGTTGGTTATGAGCTTATATTTAGTCATTTAAAATCCCCTCCAAACAAGCCAGACATGGATCCAAACATGGATCCTACCAGAAATCCATGGCTAAGTACTAAGGACAGAATAAATCTTCATAAAATGCATACACAGAAATAAGGTTGTCTTGGTTGTAAGAGTAAAACTGGTTTTGGTGGCAGCAGAGCTTGTCTGCCTGATTTCGGCTGGAAGATAACACTCAAAATTTCTAGGAAATACCCAGCTACATCTTAGCTTATTGCCCGTCTTGAAGATCATCCTGAGTGACAGGACTATATCTGGGCCTAAAAAACTAAGTGATCCTGAAATGCTGAACTGGCTTCAGAGCTGGAGCAAGTGGGACATGCCTTCTCAAGAAGCAAAGACCAGAGAAGGAAAAAGAAAAATCTGTTATCCACATACATAGCTGAAGTTATATTAAGCTGTTTCCTTGGGCAGGTCATCCAGAGGAGGAAGAATTTAGATTTATGTCACTGGGGAAGCCAGCATAAGCCTGAATGAAACTCGTGGTGTGGCAGTAAGCTCCACACAATTTGAGTCCATACAGCCAACGACCAGATCCCAAGCAGTTAAGCAGAAGTAGTTCATTCTACTCTCTTTTGCTTTTTGTTTCACCTTTGTGAGGGGGGAGGGAGGGGGAATTGTACTGTTCAGTGTCTTGGATTTTTTCATTTGTCTGTGCACATGATATATGCCCAACAGAGTCCTTCAATGATTTCCTAAACTTCAACAGCAACTTGTCCCTGAGCCAGATTCTCTTGTGTTAATGGTTGTATTTTAATCTGCTGCTATGGGATTTAACTGTCATACCTTCTTTAAAGCCCACTGTATCCTTTTGATGAAAAGGATGATGGAATAGGAACCCTTCATAATTGTGTTTAGTGACAGTAAGGTGTAAGGAAAATGTAGCTAATGGACACTTAAATCAGGTAGGCATTTATATTAAGTAAGAGAATTGAGATTGAAGGATGTTGTCATTGTCTTAAATTCTCCTAGGGTTAACTTTGTGAGCGGTGATAATCTGTTATATTAGTTTGAGGGTTTGATCACTTGACTATGTTAGTCTGTTGATTCAGTGTAGTACTGTGAAGTTACATAGTTAATCATCTTAGATAACAGTGGAGCGTTGATTTCTCAAGGTTTGCTTGCTTTTGTGTTATTTGATTGAGGTTATTCAATTTATTATTTTGATTTTTAAAATATGAAAAAAGAAGGTGCATCTTTTCACTAGTTGGTACTTGGACCTATTCTCTTTACAGTTACAGAATTTATATATCTTGAGGTACAAAATGTGTAAGAACTTTGTGTTCTCTTCAAAATCAGTTCTACATTGCTTCACAGCATGATTAATAAAAATAATGAAAAAAACCTTATGTTTTAATTCAATATAGAACTCAGGTTTTGATGATTTGTTTTTTTTTTGTTTTTGTTTGGTTGTTTTTTGTTTCTTCTAGGTATAAGAAAGTAAAATTGACAGCCCATTTGTCATTTATAGAAGCCAATGTATAAGATGTATAATGATGAAGTGGTATTCTACAAAAGCAAACCCAGCAAACTATGTCTTATACTGAGGTAAAGCAGGAGGGTAAAAGGGTTCCTTTTGGTCATCATTGAGTTGTAGACCAATGCATCCAAAAAGCAATCCTGCCATATGATCATGACAAAGACAAGTATCTAGTACAGATTACAAGCAAGACTATTAGAAATCTGGAGCATCTGGTGCACTTGTGTCCAAAGTGGTGAAAGAACAGTTCCAGACCACCTAAAGGATATATCCTTCTTCACAGATTTGACGAGGACCAGGCTTTCCTGATGGCGTAAGTCCTGGTGTTCCTAAGTCTTTTTTGTGGTCTAAGTCCTAAGTGCTGTTGTGACCAAGAGGACCAATGGTATCCTGGGGTGCATTAAAAAGAATGTGGCCAGCAGGTCAAGGGACGTCATCCTCTCCCTCTATTCTGCCCTGGGGAGGCCACATCTGGAGTACTGTGTCCAGTTCTGGGCTCCCCAGTTCAAGCAGGACAGGGAACTACTGAAGAGAGTCCAGCAGAGGGCTACAAAAATGATCAAGGGAACGGAGCACTTCTCTTATGAGGAAAGGCTGAGAGACCTGGGTCTGTTTAGCCTGGAGAAGAGAAGACTGAGAGGGGATCTCATCAGTGCTTATAAATATCTAAAGGGCGGGTGTCAAGGAGATGGGGCCAGACTCTTTTCAGCGCTGCCTTGTGACAGGACAAGAGGCAACGGGCACAAATTTGAACACAGGAAGTTCCATCTAAACTTAAGGAAAAACTTCTTTACTTTGAGGGTGGCAGAGCACTGGAACAGGCTGCCCAGAGAGGTTGCGCAGTCTCCTTCTCTGGAGACATTCAAAACCCGCCTGGATGCGTTCCTGTCCAACCTGCTCTAGGTGAACCTGCTTTGGCAGGGGAGTTGGACTAGATGATCTCCAAAGGTCCTTTCCAGCCTCTACCATTCTGTGATTCTGTGATTCCCACCATCTCATTTACAGAGCTCAAAGCTGGAACTGTCAGGATTTGGTTCTAGGAAAACTTGGTACATCCTCTGAAATGCATTTTTTGGAACCTGTGTTGCAAATACAGAATATGGTGTTACTTATTTAAATATCAGTTGCTGTGAACTGCTTAATCTGAATTGGTTATCTCCTGTATATGTTTTTCCTCGTGACTATACTTTTTTCATTTGTAACAGATGATTTAGGTGACACTGAACTTTACTTTCTCTCTTGTTATCTGAATATGATTTGCTAAATCCTGGAATTTGCCTTATTTGAAATTTTTCTTTCGTTATCATGGGTATGTATATACGAAGGTGATAGTCCAAAGCAGCCTCAGGACACATTATTTAGGGTATGTATTTCTCATGTTGCCTTTTTTTTTTTTTAGTTAAAGTAGGATGAAAATATCAGGATGTCAATAGCTAAACTCAATCACTGGTTTTATCTTTTGATTCAATATAAACACACACAAGAGCTGAATGCATATTTATTTTTTCTTCTTTCATGAGAGGGTAGGTTCCTAAAGCAGGAAATGCATAGGATACATGAGGGCACTGTAGAATATATTGTCTTATCTTGTGATCTATGTTTTTCTCAGCCCTAATATATCCTTGCCTTGCAATCTTGTAATGGAAATTTGTTAACCGTTGTATTGAATCTGATGGATTTACTAAAGCTGAGACATCTGAGGCGATCTCACTTGCCTTAAAACAAATGGGCACCTATTCAGATTTATTCAGTAAACAGAACTTTGCTACTTACGTCTTTTTTTTTTTTTTAGTATGGTTGAAACAGGATTTTTTCCTTTTTTAGGCTGTTTGAAGTAACACGGTGGGTGTGCTCAGGAGTGTTCCATTGCACCCTCAGTATTTTCCTATGTTACTCATCTCAAACGCCAGTCGAGAATGTAGGCACAGCTCACGGTGCTGGCTTAAAGCCTCCCTAGGCCTTTCTCAAATAAAAAGTCCGTTCACTGCCCTATTTCAGACAAGAAACCTCAGAGACGTTCAGTCTTGTTTGCTCGTGAATATGTATCCACAGGCCCCACCGTGAAGGCTGAGTAATGGGGATTACGCTCTACTGACAGACTTGATGCTGAATGGACTTCAAAGGGCACATTGCTTGCTCTGCAGAAGTGATTGCTTTGGGATTGGCCCGAAATATGAGAGAAAATGAAAGGAGAAGAGAAAAAAATGTACCTTGCTTTGCTCTCTGAACTGTGCATGCTTTGTGAATGGCTGATGTTTGTGTCTGAGCTCTCAAGTCATGGATGCAGTGACTTAAGGAAGTTTGGAAGCAACTCTGGAAACTAGTGGCTTTGCACACAGAGTGTACATTTTCAGTAAATGTGTCTGGGACACTGAACTGCTTTCTGCTAATAGCAAGGATTTTGGTTGCTTTAACAAGTTGCAGAGGCTGGTGAACTGGCAGCTCCCCTTATATTAACCACTATGCTCTACGCATCTCAAAAGCTGTTAAAATAGCAACTGAACTCATGCTTCTTGTCTGCACTCTGAAAATGAAACCTCTTCTGAGTCTTTTAAGTGTCCAAAAATTACTGGGTCATCTAAGAGAGGAAATGTTAGCTAAGCTGGCCTGAGCTGAAAAAGCCAATAAAATCTCCTGGTCCTGGGTAACTGACCCATAACTGAAAGCTTGATGCCAGAAAGTGTCTGGGGACCCTTTTAGAAAGCCAATGAAGACCTGAAAGACAAGAATAAGTGAAGAATAGATATTGTAGTTAAAATAACACAGAAACCAACCAGACATTCAACTCCTTACAAGTACAGCCCACACAGGAATTTCTTTGCAGTATAGAAAAGTGCAGATAAATGCTTGGGTGTCATTTCCACTCCCATCATTTTGTTGTCCTCCCCTACCAACAAGAAGATCAGAGCATACCCAAAAGAACTGATTTAACTCACACAAGTACACATTTATAAGCACTGGACAGCGTGGAACATCTGTAAGTCCTGCCATGGCTTTCTTCCATGTCGTGGTCTAATGTGGTAGGTGAGAGGGGGGAAAAAACAAACACCAAGCAAACAAAACCAAAGCTTTTGATTTTTGGTTACTTATTTAACCTCAGAATCTTTCAAGGCACCTACCCATTTGGAAAATGGAGTCCAAGCAAAACACTCTCTGTTTTCCCCTTCCCAGCAGTGTGCCAAGCTCCACTTGCCGGTCTGACACTTAGAGATGTTTCTAAAAGACAGCTTTGTTTTTCTAGGGAAAAGGAAAATCTATATTCTGAGGTAAAGAAAGAAGCTCTCCTGCCTCTTAACACTAGTCTGAAACAGGAGGATGTTGTAGTGTTATTTTTTTTGTCTTCAGAATTTCTCTCTTTTTTTCCTGATGCCCACATCAAAATTCTCCTACTCGGAGCACAAATACAGTAACATTAGTAGCAAGAATTGATTTTTTTTTCACCATTGGAAAAGAGATGCCAGTAGCCTGTTGCTCTGTACATATATTTTAATGTCCTGAGACAGTTTGCTGGGAGCTGGGCTCTTGCCTGTCTTGCCAAATAATTTGATGCAGGTGCCCTCTTGAGGAGGAGAAACAATTACAAAGAAATTCTGCTAGCTTTTAGGAATTTGTTGATAGTTGTTCAATTCACTGTAGACTGCAGCAATAATTGTGTGATTGTGGTCTAAGTCCTAACTTTCAGCTGTTTCAGCTACTGCCCTCTGAGCTTCAATAAGCCCATTGCCTGCAATTTGAGTTTACAGGTAGTACGTGTGTGGGTGTTCTGGTTTGTGGCATCTGTCTTGTTGGTTTGTCGTTTTTTTTTTTTTTTTTTTTTTTTTTAAAGGAGATATGTGCTTTCACGTCTCTGTCTTATTTAAATGCAGGGGGTTAGTTTGTCATTTACTAGTTCGTTGGTTCAGGAGAAGGTCTGTGCACTTTTGACTGCTCTGTAAGCCCTAGAACAAGCTTGCAGTACCAAGCTAAGAGACACTAGCTCTCCTCTGTACCATGGGAAGAAGTCATGCATAACTGCCTATGATTTTTTTTCTTCTTCTCTTTCCTTTTTTAGTGCAGAAGATGACTCTGATCGCAGAGTTCCTCGCTAGGGTAGGAGGCAGCAACCCTGTTCTGGTGTTCCAAATGGCAGCTCTGGCAATGTTGGTATCAGGTAAGAATGAGCCCTGGTAAGGAAAAGCATGCTGTTGGCATTTTTTTTTTTTTTTTAAATCCTGTTTAGGAGTTACTTGGTGTGGCCGAGAGATGCTGCCTGAGGTATGGAAAAGAAAGAATATCTATTGCAATAAACTTCCAGAGGGGCATGCTCTGCGTGATGTTTTTCAGCCTTTTGTTTTCTCCATGCTGAATTTTGCCCAGGGAGCTAGGGAGGTGAAATCTGATCCCAAAGGAGCAGTATTTTGAGCCAATCTGTATTTTTATATTATCTTCCCATGGAATAGTTCAATGTTTGATGAAAGCAAAAACCTTCAAGGACAAAGTTGAAGAGAAAAAAACAACCACCCCCCCCCCAAATATCCCTCTCCCCTGCTGCTTTCGCTTTCTTTTTTTGAAGAAAGGATGCTCTTCTCATCTTCCATTTTTATGAAAACAGCAAAGCTTATAGAGAATATTCTGTTTGCACAATGCCTTTGCAAGATCTGTGACAGGAAACAAAGATTTTTCTTCCTCTCGCATGAGGGAAAACGTATTGTTTTTGTTGTAGTACCTGTTATCCTGGGCGCTCTGTGCACATCTGGAGCCCCTCATTTCACAGTGCACAAACAAATGGAGGAGTCTTGTGAGGGGAGGGGGAGTTGGCCTGGCACAAAGGTCAGTTCAGTTAATGTCTGCTCTCGTCCACCACAGAACACTGTATGCTGGAAATCATTTATCCATCTACCACGAAGTACCTGGAAGAAGGACAGACCCTGAATTTGAATTGCCTCATCAGGCATCAACAGAATCAGTCATCACAAATTGAGGCTCACTGGTATAAAAAAGCAAAGAAGCAAAACGAGACTGTGTTTGGAAAGGAGATGGAAAGCTTGCACCTCTCACGAAGCCCAGACCCCCAGGGGAAATTCATGTCCTCTCTGCTTCTGAAAATTCAGAAAGTCAACCAGTCAGACAGTGGCCGTTATCAATGCAGGGCCAAAATAAAGAATACTGTCCTTACTGCTGTGGGCCACTTTATTAGAGTGAACGTAACAGGTAAGCTCTGTGTGTCCAGGAGCTGTCTTGCAGAGGGAGTTGGGAGATCACATGGTTGCCTCTGAAGCGAAATTTCTGCATGATAGAAACTGTGTTTGTGAAGATGTAGCATTTCCTCCTAGGAGGAAATGTGAAACTAAAAATGATTGCTGCTACACTACGACAAGTGGAATAAGTTTCATACTCCTCTGTCTCGTCTATGCATGCTAAATGCAGGACTGACACGTGAAAAATTTTGGGGATTTTTTTTAGATTGGCTGCGGATCTCTCTGAGCTAATGGGGATAGTTTCCCATGGGTTTTCTACTCTGAGCCCTGTTACTACAGCTGAAAGGAACTGGGTGGAAAAAGCAATGTGGGAAAATGTATGTTATTCTCGAGTTAGATGCAGGTCTGCCCCAGTTCATCTAGCATCTGTTCTGGGTTTATAGCCATGGCTACATTCACAAGCAGTAAAGTTATTTTCTCTAAAATGGAGATTTATGTATTTTCTTAAATGGACACCTTTGCGTATGCAAACAGTCTAGCCTTATCGCCTCTTGAATTCATTGTAATGTACGTAAACCTTGGGGAGAATGCGCACTTAGAGGGAGTGGGAGTTCAGATATGGCAGCCACAACTGTGAATTATTTTGATCTTACTGAAGTGAATTGTTTTTCTCTTTCTTTGCTACTTAGGAGAGAAAAAATGTAGTGCAGAAAGACTGGGAGGGCTGAAACATACAGTGGCAGTGCCCTTGTGCAATCATTTCTCTACAGGTGTTAACTGATCGTACGGTATCATGTCCTCTACTTGTGCCAAGTGACTTCAGCTCCAAGCCTCCAGCAGAAAGGAGTATTTATTTGGCCTAACTAGCCAAGGTTCTCATCTGGTGGTTGTGGTGGTGGTGAGCTATTAGAGCTTTGTAGGTTGGTTCTAATCAGGGGCAGGACGAGAAACCAGCTTGTATTCCTTCCAAGCTGTTCTCCCAGCTTTGCTAAGATATAGGGATTATATAAATCTTTTGCCTTCTTAAAGTTTTCTCCAACATATTTTGACTAAAAAATAAAATAAAAATTACACCTTCAGTCACCTTTTGCCACTAAGTTTTAGGTAAGGGATGATGCAGTTCTGCAGACTTTTATTTGCATGTTGGTCATTATTATATCAGGTGTGAGCATTGTCAATACCACCGAGAGGACAGGGGGTGACCTGGAACAGAACAAAGCTCTGAGGGTGGATTCTGGGCTGGAGAAGATGCGGGCTGTGGTCATGATATCTTGGATAATCGTGTATGTCAAAGGTAAGAAGATCTATCTCTCTCTCTCACTGTCTTTTCTGAAGATAGAGCTTATGATTGATTCTATAAAATCACAAGTTTCACAGGTGGATTTCTGGCATGACCCATATATTTAATGACTCCTCCTTTCCCATTGTAATAATTCCATAGAGGTTAGCAGGCTATAACTCCCCAGGCAGGAAGGTGAAATGATCCCAACTAACTTGCACTGGTTTTGGGTTTGAGCGATTTTGCAGATGGTGCAACTGAGCTGGATTCTGGCCAACATCCACAGAAGACACCTGGCTCAGTGTCCAATTCCTGGTCATGCCAAAACAGAGTGCTCTGAATGAGCGCAGGACCATTGTTTTATGGACTTCAGATGCCTCCTGTATGGTCTTTTGGGAATATGTATTTGTGTGCTACTCAGACATAAGGTATCTTGCAAATTAAATGCTGAGCCTGAGCTCAGACAGTTTATTTAGATGTGTGAAAGTCTCTCTTCTTGGCCAGATGACCCCTTGATGCTCTGTGGTCTTGCATTAGTTGCTTTTTGAATATGCTTGTGTTTTATTAATTTGGATCGGTACATTTTGCTCCTGAACACCAGCAGATTTTTTTTTTTCTTTTTTTTTTCCACGTGTGTGTGTGTGTGTTTGTCTTCTTTCTACCCAAGGACTCGTACCATGAAAACACTGCGAAGTCTGAGCTGCTCTGCTTAAAACAAGATAATATTCCTGAGATACTGTAAGAACAACTTCATTTTATTGTGCATCATGAACGTCTGGGATTCACACTGTGTTTCATGGCACACTTCAAGGTTTCGGGGGACTTACTTCTGGACTTCCTGATACTGGTTCATTGGGATTATTCACTTTACCTTTTAACCCCATCTACCTCCTAGGTAGAGGAGAAGTATTTTCTAGTCCTAGAATTGGAATTCTCTCGTGTCTAATGTCAGTTCTTCCATGTTTTGCCTTCACTGAGGCAACAGATTTCTTAGTGTTGTTTTCTTTGAAATGAAGAGATGGTTTCTTTCTAGCTGTACTTTTTGGGACCTGCCTCCCACGCAGGGAGGTTTTCCCTTTCTGCTACAGTTCTCTATGTAAAGAAGGATTTCCTGGGTTCTTCTCTCCTCTGAAATGTCTTCTGACGTATTTCTAGTCTATCCTCTGTGCTCTTCAATTTGCTCTGAGAAAGCTTGAGGCCTTTATTCAACACTCAGCAGTATGAGCTCAAGCGGTCGGATGTACAGGAAGCAGAAATGAAGTCCGCGTCAAACTCACTGTTCTGCAAATAGAAACAAAACCCAGGCAAAACAAAACCCTAATGTGGGATGTTTTGAAAGGCTGGTTTGTTTACAGTCTTTTAACAGTGTTGTGTCCCTTTCCCCTTTTCCAAGTATTTATATAAATTTGCCTTTTGTGTAAGGGGTTCTCTCTTGGGACTTAAAGTTTGGTACCAAATGACAAAGCGAAGATGGTTACATCTGTATCTGTTTCTGTGGTTACTAAAGCTTGTCTGATGAGTCCTTCTGACCTCTGCCATGTTTTTCATACTTGGGCATGTGTGTAAATGTTTTTGAATGTCAAAGCAGACATGTATTTTCTAAATAAATAAGTGAAGCGATCATTTATCTCTTCATCACTTGGCAAGGTATCTGATTGTTTATCAGCTCTGAAGGGCTGCAATTGCTGCTGCTTTGTGAGCCTTTCCGTCAAAGGCAGCCTGATTTTGAATGCTTGTTGAAATAAATGTATATGTCACATCTGACAGAACCAGCTGCTTAAAGGGCATCCTTGATGCTGAGAAGCAGTAACAAGCAGTATAGATGTCTCGCTAGCTGTGGGGAACCCAGGAAGGGCATTATATGATACTATGTTTTGGGCCAATTCAGACTGCAGGTATTTTTAGCACTATTCTTCAGCAGGCAGCATGCTGTACAATTACACATCAACATGATGCTTCTCTTGTAGGTTGGTGTAGCTATGTTTCCACCTCCTGGCAACTGTAAGGAATAGCTGAAAAGAGACTAAGGAGAATTACGTTTTCATTTTTGTGAGGCAGTAGAAGATGAAGTAGGAATTTTAAAGAGGCACTTCTCCTGAGCTCAAAGAGATTTTTTAACTCTTCAAAGTTCAGTATTCTATACTATGTGTAAGCATAGAAGCTGTTTCCAACTAGTTTGCTTTGTAACTACTGTGAAAATGAGTGCTTGAGCTGAAAGGTCACAAATACAAGGTGCTTGCAGCAGGACTGTAAGTAATAAGACACCAGACAGACATTTTGTATTGAGGGAGGGAGCATGAGCGTATATCCATGGTAAGTGAGGACATGAACACTCCTGGTGAAACTCCAGTTTCTAAAATACCCATACGTTGTGTCTACTAACAACAACAATTGTTACAGAGGTACATACTGTTACGGAGGACATGTAGTCAAGACTGTAGGCATTCTGCGAGGTAAGTGCCCTTTGCCAGATCAATGCCATCCCCCTATTTCACAGGAAAGACAAAAAGTCTTTTTGGTAGCTGTCTCAGAACTGCCCTGTGTGAACAGAAAAAAGACAAGTTTGAGTAGATAGTGAAATACATATTTCCAGAACCTATAAAGAAATATAGACTGCTAGTCCAAAACTTCTAGATGAAAATGTCTTTTTCAGTGAAAACTGATTTTCAAGCTAACTGTCCAAGTGTGCATTCAGCCAAGATCCTGTATGGGCATAATGAGATCACTGTTCCTTGTGCCCTTGTTAACTGCATTAAAGCTAGTTTGGCGAAGTTTTGTAAGACATGTACATAAGCCTGGTTGAGTAGAGGTGCTGGAGTCCAAAGTATTGAATCTGGACTTTGAATGAGGTAATTTTCGTCGTTGTTCAGTTGCAGGGACTCCCATGTAAACTGCAGTCAGCATCCTCAGCTTATCTTCTTTTACATGGTGCATTGCCTCACTCAGGAAAATCATTCTGTTCAAAGGGGCTTGTTGGAAGCCTGTATAGTTCAAAGGTGCCTCCGGTGTATCCCTTTGGATCCATTTTTTAATTGCTTTAATTGAGGCAATTTATCATTACAGAAGTCACAAACTAGCTTTGACAATAAACCATGTAGAAGCAATGTGCAGCCCAGATTTCTAGTGATAGAGACTTTGCAAATAGGTCAGATAACTTTTCCTGCTGTGTAGGAGGGCTGTGAGGTACGTAGATCTTGGCTCTCCAAGCAGGGAACAGAGGAGGAAAAGAGGTGAGGAAAACCGGTGAGGTAGGGCTGCCAGCACCTGGTTTGCTCTCCTGTCTCCATTTTGAAGACAGCTGCTTGACTCTTGGCGCTGGGGCCGGAGTCATCCCCTCTTCAGGAGGGGGAGGAAGGTGCTGGCGGGGACTGAGCCTGAGCCACACCATGGGGCTGGATGCCCTGTTGTGGGGGGGCTGCTCTATGTGTGTGGGGGCTGCCAGTGGTGAGGGAGGGCTGTGTCTGCCTGCCCAAGCTGGACTCTTTGGGAGTGGCGCCCCTGGCAGCTGCTCTACTGAAAGAGTCCACTTTAACAGGAATTATATGGAAAATAATCAGTGATGCAACCTCATTAGCTGAGTATCCCTAGATACCTCGTCACTTAAGTGCAACAGCTCTAAAAGTGTATGCCTAATGTTGTATCTCTATATATTGATTTTTATAAATACACATATACGTCGCAACATGCACACGTAGACACAGCTACAGCACAGATACTTTTAGCAAATCAAGATGGCTTACATATGTTTTAAGTGAGTTTATAGCTGTGCACTGTGGCACGGGCTGTACAGGCCTGAGGACAGGGGGTGGGAAGAAGACTGTGGTCTGCGACATGAATGCATGCAGCAAAGACCTTGTGGTGGGGAGCGGGAGGCTTCCTGAGTCCGCTTCTGACACATCCTGCACACTCCGTGCTAGTTGACATTTTTTGCATCTTATTTCCCTCTCTCTTGCTTGTTTTGTAGTGCCTTGTCTCAACTTTTCACATAGCACCTCAGGGCATGGAACAAGGAGCCAAAAGTCCTGACGTCCATGTTGTCCCAGCCTGGAGCACTGCTCTGCCACCCTGTCCTCAGGAGCTTCCCTCTGGGCTGTGTTTTAAGCCACTCTGGGAAGATAAGAAAATGAAGACTTTTTACCAGCAATGCCCACAATCCCATGAGAGCATCAATGTTTGTGGGAGCTTATCTGACTTCACGTCACATTTTCCACCTGCAGACCACTGGTCTACAAAAAGGGCAGGCAGTTCAGGCAGCACAAACCTGAATAAGGACATGCCATAGGACTGGGCTTCCCCAGGCAACTCTACCCTTCTGCACCATACTCCCTCGCATCGAACATAAAATCTGCCAGAAGTGCTGCTAACCAGCTGCAGCACAGGAAAGAAATGGGGCAAGAAGTTTGACTGGAAACCACTATGGAGAATTTTTCTAAACCGCTAAGTGACACAGAGCTATAGGTGTTAAGCTGGCTCATAAAAAAGGGAGTTTTTGACAGCAAAGAAGCCTGTATGGTGAGGAAGGAAACGGGTAAAGCAAAAGCATCCCCTTTGGTTTATTATACTGCAACAAAAGATTGTAGGCAGTGATAAATGCCATCCTGACACTGGTGTCATGACTTTAGTTTGCATTTGAGAGGTGGTGTGTGTAGTTTTTTCCAGTATAGGCACAGGTTTCTATTTCAGGTATGCTTTGTTACTATTTCAGGTATGCTTTGTCGTACAACTGATTTGTTCCGCTTGATGTAAAAATCACAGAAATGGAAGCCACTAAAAGAAAATTATTGAGCCTTCTCCTTTGCCATGTGATAACAGTATGGGTTTCATATTTGGAAGTGTTGATCTAGTTGCTCTATGAACACAGAAAAGGAGACAAGGTTTTCCCTTCCTAAAAAATAAAATAAAAAAACCCCAACTTCTATGTGATGAGTCTGAGGAGGACTGAGTATGTAGCTCCTTGAGGATGGGGTAGCTGACTCCTATCTGAGTCTGTTGGAGGTTCCTGGGACCTCTTGCAGGATGTTCACAGCTCTCCACGGGAGGAGGAACATGTAGCTTTCAGATAACATCTTCCCTGGGGTGTGAAGGAGGAGGAGCAGTGAACAGCCGAAGGAGAGAGGCCTGGTAGTCCTGTGTCTCCACCCCTGCTTGGCACTGCCTAAATCATGGTTAGTGGTGTTACGCGTTAGATTGACTCATGGGTGAGGAAGGATGACCTGGGGTTTTATTTCTGCTATACACCAGTTTTTCTGCTATTTCTGTTCTTTTTAAAGTGGGAATTATTTGAGATTTGCAGCTTCTTTACGTGCATTTCTGGATGTGTGGTGCAATTCCGTCACATTTGGCTGTGGAGTGTGAGGCCAGTATCTCTGGCTGAAAGATGGGAAGGAAGCTTCCATCTGGGGCCTCTGAGATACGTACCGATTCTTACTGAAGTGGTGGTAAGTGTCCACCTATAAACCATCTCTTTTCTGTTCATCTTTGAATACTTGTATGGCAGACTTTTTCTTGGATTATCCACAGCTCTGAAGGCAGTAATTGTACTTGCAGGTTGTTGTTTCCCTGGTTCTTCCTGGGAAACCATCAACAAGGTGCAGTAGGTCCACAAGAGGCAGGAATTAAAGTAGTTAGGGTCACAAACATCTCTGCTGTGATAGATTTGGTTGCTGGAGTATTGGGATCAAGTGAGAAGCCCCTGCGGTTAATGACCCACAAGCGGTAAGGGGATTCTGTAAGGCCAGGAGCAGAAGTTGCTGAGTCCAGTGACTGTGCAATTAGGGGAAAATTATCTACAGTTAAAAAGAAATCCTTTTTCTTGGTCTCTGGAAATAGCAATGTAATTGCCTCTGGACATTTTAACCTGGAAGTGTCAAGGTTTAAAGTCTTCATTATCAGCAGTGCTTCCCCCGTGTTTGCTGCCATTGGTGAGAGCTGCAGGTGGTTTATACCTGGGAAAGTCAAGCTGTTAGTTACATTGGCCAGTTGTTCATCCCCCCATACCCATGCAATGGAAAATGTAAAGCAAATGTCCTCTCCCTTTCAGAAATCCATCTACCCTCTATTTCCCAGTTTGCAGAGAAAACTTCACAGTTTTACGTATTTGGAACTGAAAGAAACTGGCTAACGAACTGGATGGGTTGAATTTTGCAGCTACAAACCACCTGTGGCTTCAACTGATGCCAGCAAGTGTAAGACAAATAAGGAGCCTGAGAAGAAAATGCACTATGGAGGTACAGCTCCTCCAGTCGCTAACAGTCTTCTGCTGTGCTAGTACAGGGTATCTTCCAGAGAATAAAAATACCAGGAGGCTATAAAGTCCAGCCAAGGGTCCATTAGCCCAGTAGCATTTGCAGTGGCCAGCTGCAGGTGGTTAAGGAAGATGACTACGAACAGAGCAAGCACCTCCTCTCCTCTTCTGCCAAAACTTTTCAGTTTCTGAGAATGAACAGCTTTGGGAATATCTACCTGCTGCCCCTTTTGATATGATTTATCTTCCTCCTGGGGCATTACAAGTTTTTCTGTATTTTGCAACTTCATTTCCACTTGAGGAATTCCCAGGAGAGAACTACTGCTTAGGAGGAACAGGTACAGCAGTCGAGACAAATCTGTCCCTTGAGTGGGGACTGCAGGCTGCTCCCAGACCTGGGTGCAAAACTCTTCGCAAGTAGTGAACAGGCTGCACAAAAGCAGCCCAGGGCCTGGCCCCTGGGGTGCACGGGGAATGCAGACCCACGGACACATCTGCTTCTACAGTTCTTCACGTAACTCTTATGCTCAGGTGTCTGGCGGCTCATGTTGAAGCTTTAAGGAGAAATGGGAGAGCCTCTCAAATTGCCATTTGAATTGGTCCAGTTATTTACTGCAAATGCCTTACCGGTAGATAACCCCAGCTTCCAGAGTTTCCCACGCTCAAAAGGACAGCTAAAAGTGGAGGCTGACCTGGGGATGTTGAAAATACGGTATAACCAGCATCGCTCACTTCAGAAAAGGTGTTGGCTGCCTGCAGGCTTCTGAGCAGGTTGCTGTGTGGTTGGCAAGTATTCAGCGTAAGGGTTCCTGGTCTCCTGAGATGGCAGCCAGCCCTGCGTAGGGTGCAAGTACTCACACCTGCAGAAACCATGCCTCCCCCCGAGAGCTGAATGACAGAGGAGCGTGGCTTTGAGGAGAGGCCTTGGTGGTGAGCTGGAAACATCGAGAGCTTTGTAGTGAATGGTGCTGCTGCATGAAGGCTCTGACCGTTAAAAGCATGGATTTGGATTTTAAATAATGTAGCCTTGCTTCGAATAGTAAGTCTGCTCTTACCTTATCCTTGTACAAGAAGTGGGAGAGTTGACACAGCTGCATGCAACTGCTTTACTCTTGTTGCTGTCCCTTCCAGCCCTCCCCTGCCCAAAGACACCGGGTGTTACAGAGAACAGACTTTTGAGGCAGGGTCTTCCACTGAAAAGAAGAGCCAGATTTTGCTGTGTTAAGCACGGGAGTGGCTATGTGACATACTGGTTATATTTTAAAAGGTTGTGGTGAGGACTGATGCACTGATTGATATTGGGTACTTGATCATCTGCACTTTTTCCTTCATCGGATTTTGTTAACATATATTTTCATTACATTGGACTTCTATTTATCCGATTTTAAGTTGGTGCTTTGCATAGCTCAAGGCTTGTAGCTTGTGTTTGATGTGTAATAGCAGACAGCTTAAGGTTGTGGTTTGTTCTTCTTTTCAGAAAGCAGTTTGTTTTACTGTGTCACATCCTCTTCAGGGGAGTGTACAACCAAATGTGTTTGCACTGAGCTCTTGCAGAGAGGGAAGAGGCTATGTCTGTCTGTGAGACAATCAGCTGCCTGTTAAGATCTCGGGAACATCAATGAAAAGAGATTAATGAACTGTACAGCTAAAAAGAGGGACTATCTGGGATGGACAGTCCTGAACAGAGATAGTTCTCACTTCTTTGCAACTCTTTCCAGGCCCCTCGTGAGGACAGAGTGGGAGGGCAACTCCAGGTGCATCTCTGCAGTTCCTGGTGCGCAGGAGCCACCCCATAAGCAGCCACCAGGACGGGCGTCCACGTTGGACCGGCCGCATGCGCTAACATCTCTCTGCTCACCCCCAGGACAGCGAGTCTCAGAAGACCAGAGCACGCTGGCACCGCTGCTGTTTGTCTCTCATGCTCCCGTGGCCGGAGGGCTCTTCTCCAGGCTGACAGCCGGGTAACTTTCCTCCAGCCTCAGCATTCATTGGGATGAATCCGAGCGTGAGTGGTGCCATTCCCCAGCTGGAAGGCTGAGGCTAATGGAAGAGTGACACGCATATTGCATGTTTTTTTGCCAGCCACCGCCGTCAAGGCTGAGTAAAAATTTTAATTTATTTTAATGTAGTTATTGAGGCATTTTAATTCCATCAAAGGAAATAACACAAGACAATCCACAAATATTCATTTGCTACTTTTAAATGAATTTGATTCAGCTGTGCTTGGTTTCTCCTTTTTGAGTTTTACTTTGAGACTTACTTCTCACTTACAGGCACCAAGTATTCAAGGATTGTGAACCTTAAAAATTGCAGTCTAAATTCTGCGTTTCATACATGAATATTTAAACAGCGTAATATGCTCTGTTTTTTCTGTGGGGCCCCGTTTTTAATCATTAATGCCTGTTCTTTTGAGCAAATAAACCTCATATATGAGATTTGTATGCATTTTAAAATAAGATAGTTCTCTGGGACAAGTTCCAATATGACAATATTCCAGTTATGAATATTTATAGATCCATCAAAATTGGTGAATACTGAAATTGCTGATAAACATTGTGGAAGTTTTTTTTTTTACTTTTCTTTTGAAAGAGACTGAAAAATTATTTGCAAATTGGGTCAAATTCAGTACATAATTCTGGTCAAAAAGTGTCTTTTTTTATTCTTTGATTAAAAAAACAATTTCAAACTTTTTGATTGAAAGCAACTTTTGCATACATAGTTTATCCACACTGCAAAAAAAACCAAACCCCAACCTTTCAACAGTATTATATAACATGAAACAAACCAAAATATTTCATTTGTGGCAAAGATTTTAAGTGAATTAAATTTGGGATTTTTTTAATGTAAGAGTTAATTGCCTGTTGCCTGCTAGTAGCAGAATACCGATCAATGTGGTTACACTGGCATTGTTTCCAGGTTGCAATGAAAGCCTTTCATCCAGATGCATCAGTGTTTTGTTAGAACAGTGAAGAAAACCATTGGGCTTTTTTCTGAACGTGCATACGTATCTCATTGTGTTTAAGAAAATACTCTTGCCTCTCGCACTCGGCTCACAAATGTGGCAGCATTTTTTCTTTCTATGTCACAAGTGTGGCAGCGTTCTGATTTTTCTTCTATGCACCAGGTGTCCTCACCTGATATGTTTTACATTTAAAATGAAATGTTTAATGCTGCATAACTAAAGTCTGTTACTTTTACAGTAATAGATGTCAGATGAGGATTTAGGCTTCTGTGTGCACTGTGAACCCTGTCTGCCTTTCCTCCTCCTCTCGGCACATACAGAGAAGCATGCTTGTATTTAAATATGGGTGTAAACAGTGCGTGATCTAAATAGCCCAGAAGGAAAGTCCTGTTGCAACACATACGACATTTCTGAATCAACCGTTGCACCAAGATATTTGCTTGTCTGGTGTCTATTGGGTTTTGACTTGGGAATGGAAACAACGTATTAGTATTTCCCATGGGATGGAAACACAATTTTCCAGTCATCTCTAGCTGCGGGTGACTGATTCAGAAGGTAAAAGATTAAAGAGATACCAATGATGGCATAAAGGAGAGAATGACAAGAGGTCTACCAAGAAGACACTTTGAGGGAATGCAGAGGCGAGGAGTGGAAAATGAGATAGCTTTGTGCGCAGGCTACAAGGAGCCTCAAGACAAAAGCGTGGCCACTGGTTTCTGACAGCAACATCAGAAAACTGCAGTCAGGATATGGCTACTGTAGCACTGTGGAAACAGGCATACACTCCGAGACCCCGACTTTATCCCCCAGCTGGTTGGGAGCACAGCAGTGCATTGGGAACCTTTCTGCTCTGACAGAACCAGCATGAGTACCTACTGCAGTAGGGTGCTCGTCCTTGAGACCCGAGCAGAAGAGGTTGGGAGTTTGACTGTGAGAACACATAGGAATATTGTTCAGTACAGTGTAGTGCAAGTTGCCTTGCCAAACTGGGGTCATTTATGTATAATATGCGACCGTAAGAAAGTATCAGTGATGTTCTTGGCCAAATCCATGTTCAAGCAACAGCTGAATGGATTTACATCAAAATTATCCAGTGATAACCATATATATTTTGATTGGAAAGGTATCGGATAGCATGGAGTTCTGCTTTTTTGTGTGAACTAGAAAACAATGTGTTGGGGTGACAGCACTGTCTCAATCTTACCAATGAACCACTGCCCTTTTGCCAAAAAGGAGCTAGCAATTTATAAGGTATGGTTTGTTAAAAAGTATATATATTTGTAGAATAGCATAAGTTACTAGATGCCTTTTTAGTTCACTGTGTCTATGAAAGCAGGAAACAAACTCACATGTTTTTGATCTCTCGCAGTAGCACGGTTGACCTTTTTGTTCTACTGCAGAAGTGGAGTTACCCTTCAAGAAATTAAAAGCATGCAAGGGTTAGGAATAATTTCTTTCTCAAATAGCTGATGAAGTCTAGATCCTGAATTTTTCTGTATATGCTGTTACCTTGATTTTTCAGAAAGAGTTGTAATGCATGTTTGCATGTTTGCTCCTGCCAAAACTTTTTTTGTTTTCATAGTCTGTAGGTAGGTCTGTGAAGTGGCAATAAGAGGTCTGTAGCTATCTTTGCACTCACTAGCTGGGCATGAATAGTGAGCAGCTAGAGATGCCTGTAAAATTGTATAAGAGATCCTGGGTTTTTAAAACTTGTTTATAAACAGTAGTGTTTTTCTTTTTTTTTATTTTCAAACCCCTTTTTACTTTACTTTCTTCAGTATAAGAGTGATACTTGACCTGCAGTCTTGTTTAGAACCTCTGTTTTCAAAGGAGACAGAGGTTTTACTACATGTTCTCTTTGAAGGAATTTGCACAACAATTTGTGACATGCCATTTTCTTTGCCTTCACTTTCTGCAGTGCTGATTCATTTTGCTAAAGATGGCTCAGACATGGGCAGTTCTGGCTGCATTCCTTTTCTTGCTAATCAATCTGGTTGAAGGGCCAGGTAAGTGAGAAAGATCTAGAACTACGTGCAGCACTCTTTGGTACTCTCTATTTCCAACTGACCAGTACATTGAAACTTTACAGCTGACCAGGGGAAACTTTACATATTGTTTAATGTGAATGCAAAGAGTGATGTCACCTCAGCTGGCAAAATAATCAGAGTGGCACAGGATGATATATCTGGTCGGAATCCAACACAGATCGTCTCAAGACCCACCTCTGTTCAACCGGGACAATATCAGGAGAGCTATGATTTCTGGTAGAAAAGGGAGCTACGTATGCCCCTTACTAAATACGCCTGGTGAACTACTGCACCACGTGATCTTGGGTCTTAACGTTGTTACAGGTGTATGTTCCACTGCTGTCCCTGGTTTTACCTGCACTTTAACCAAGGCACCTAATTCAATAACACAATAACTTTTTTAATAAGTAGTTTCCTTTCCCTTAAGGGTGAATCTTGCCCTCCCCCTCAGTTTTTCAAAGCCTGTATTAAAGTGATAGAAATCTGTTGCCTAAAAAACAGATGGAGGAGTTGCAGCTCATCAGCGTGCATACCTGCACAGTGTCCACAGTGGAAATGCACCATCTCCACGGGATTTCCAGACTTCAAAAAGTGACAGCAGGAAGCTGGACCTGGAAACTGAATACTACTTAACATGTGTCTGCACAGGGCAATGTGTCCCCAAGACTGCCAGTACAGTAGGAAGTAGAAATTTTTAAGTGTGATGAAGCCAAGACTTTCCTATGCTTTGACAATGGCTGTAGCATCATTTTTAATGTCTTTTTTCTTCTTATGTAGCTTACAACATGGTGAGTGTGGAGGCTGGTCATGAGGCTGTGCTGAGTTGCCCTTACGTCTCCAAAGTGTCTTTGCTAATGGTGACATGGAAGATGAAATGCAGCAGTTGCTGCTTGTTGGCCTATAGAAGTGATCACAATGAGACAAAGAAGTTAAACTGCAGCGAGAAGATGATGTGGAAAGATTCACCTGACAGTGACCCTGCTCTTCGTATTTACCCTGTGAACCTTCGTGATGAGGGAAATTACACATGTGAAGTTGTCAGCAGTGAAGGGAATTTTCTTTTTTTCTATTCTCTGACTGTGATAGGTAAGACACACCTTGTGGTTTTGTTTGTGGGTTTTTTTGATTGTTTGGTTGGGGTTTTTTGTTGTTTTTTTTTTTTCCCCTGTGTATGTGAAGATCGAAACGATTTGATTTGGTGGTGAAAGACCAACTCAATTTTGGATGCATACAGAAATTGCAAATAAAGAGGTAAGCTGATTTAGTGTTGTATTTTGGAGAGGGGAAAAATGCATGAGGAGTTACGCAATAGGACTTGGCGGTTCTATGGAGAAATAAACTGGGGGTTTCGTGTTTGTTTTTTAAATTCTTCTGACTCATGAGCAGGGTTTTAAATGCACAAATCCAACAGTCTGCATAGTTTCTGAGAGAGTTCTTCGGGTGTAACATGGGGTTTGAATGTTGTGTGAATGTTCACACAACCAGGAGTATACACTCTTGGTTAAGTTAATGCAAACAGAAGATACCAAACAAATATTGCCGCTATAAGCTGAGCAAAAGGATGCTGAAGCAAAATTCACAATGAGATCAATGTGTGTTTTGTCTGGGTAAGACCTGAATAGGAAGGAAGCAAAAGTTTCAGGACAGCATCTGGAAATATTTCACTCTTCCAGAAATAGTGAAAGCTGTCTATAAGACTGCATCACTAAAATAAAAGTGACATTACTCTATTTTCGGTATAGGCAGGAACAGAAGAATATTAGGGATACATCAAATCATCTTTTTCAGATAGTCAGGTAAACTCTCTCTAGGTTTCCATAAATTAAAAAACAAAACAACATAGGAGAAGATCTTCTGTTCTGGCCATACTAGTTAAGTGTTCTGAATACAACTATAAATTAATTTTGGAACTCTGTAATTGCTATTACTAATTTTTGTCACTTGATTTTTTTTTTGTTTTTCCCTGCAGGATTTTGCCTTTCTGATAATGGCTTAAGTGTTGTCCAAGCCTTTGCCTGTTTTGTCAAATGCAGAATATGAGTTGTTGGACTTTATGAAGGACAGTATTGTCCAATTCCTCCTTTCTTTCCCTACTAGCAAATTCTTGAGTCTGCCTACCCAATCTCCTAAATATTTTAGCTGTATCTTCAGCAAGCTGTGTTTTCGTCAGTATGTGTGCTGCCGTACTTTTAAATCCTCATTTAATCCACCCCTCTCTGTCATCTCATTGTCTCCTGTTACTACGGTAGTCGTCTTCTGGAAACCTGAGGAAGCAGTATTTTTAGATGCAGCTAGCTAGTTTTGGAGACATTCACCTTGGACTTTTTGATTATTTTTTTTTCCTAAAGGTTGTTGGTGCTAATATTCCAAATTATTTAAAAATCTCCTGAATTGGTCATCCAAACTAAAAAATACCACCTATTTTTCAGTTTCTCAGTTGGTGATTTTATACTGAATATTATACTGAATATTATATATTTTATATAATAATGGTTGTGGCCTTTTTTTTTTTTCCTTCTGTAGTGCCTCCTACAGTGACTCTGAGCTGTGATGAGAACAGGGTGGCTGTCTGTCAAGCGTCTGCTGGAAAGCCAGCTGCTGACATCTCCTGGATCCCTGCAAGTAATCACAGCATCGAGGAAGAAGTCCGTCACCCCAATGGAACAGTGACCAGAGTGAGCTACCTAGGCTGGGTCAGCAGCACACTTCCCAATGCCACCTGCCTGGTTACCCACCCAGCCAGAAATCAGACTCTGTCCCTAGACCTGTCATGTAAATAACATTGTTCTGTAATTGCTCTTCATCGTGCTCTTGGGCTTCTTTGTGCTGTTCTGTGCAGCTGTTCCCACTGAATGCCAGGGCTCTGCATATTGTTTAGTGGGGTTATAAGCCAAAGTCCTAGTGCATGTTGACCAAGAAATTAATAATTTTGAGTTAGTCAGTTGAAACCAAATGTTTCTTGGCATTGTATGGAGAAACTTTCAGTTTGTTCTTCTTTCCATCCCTGTCCTGTTTTACAAGAGTCCTCATTCTGCTTTTGGTGGGTCGACCTTGGCTGGCCACCAGGCGCCCACCGAGCTGCTGTGTTGCTACCTCTCCTCAACAAGACAAGGAGAGAAAAATACGACAAAAAGCTCATGGGTCGACAAAAGGACAGGGAGATTACTCAGCAATTACTGTCATGGCAAAACAGACTTGACTTGGGGAGACTAATTTAATTTATTGCCAATCACATCAGAGTAGGATAGTGAGAAATAAGAACAAATCTAAAAGCACCTTCCCCCCACCCCTCCCTTCTTCCTGGGCTCAGCTTCACTCCCAGCTTCTCTACCTCGTCCCCCTGAGTGGCACAGGGGAATGGGGGTTGTGGTCAGTTCATAACACTTTGTCTGTGCTGCTCCTTCCTGTTCACACACTTCCCCTGCTCCAGCGTGTGGTCCCACCCATGGGAGTCAGTCCTTCATGAACTTCTCCAGTGTGGGTCCTTCTCATGGGCTGCTGTTCTTCATGAACTACTCCAGCATGGATCCCTTCCATGGGGTGCAGTCCTTCAGGAACAGACTGCTCCAGTGTGGGTCCCCCATGGGGTCACAAGTCCTGCCAGGAATCCTGCTTATGTGTGGGCTCCTCTCCACGGGGTGACAGGTCCTGCCAGGAGCCTGCTGCAGCACAGGGGCTCTCCACTGGGTCACAGTTTCCTTCAGGGCACATCCACTGGCTCTGGCATGGACCTCCACGGGCTGCAGGTGGGTATCTGCTCCACTGTGGTCCTCCATGGGCTGCAGGGGGACAGCCTGCCTCACCAAGGTCTTTACCATGGTCTTCACCACGGGCTGCAGGGGAATCTCTGCACTGGTGATTGGAGCACCTCCTCCCCTTCCTTCTTCGCTGACCTTGGTGTCTGCAGGCCTATTTCTCTTTCATGTTATCACTCCTGTCTCCCAGCTGCTGTTGCACAGCAGTTTTTCCCTTTCTTAAATATGTTATCACAGAAGTGTTACCAACACTGCTGACTGGCTCAGCTTTGGCCAGCAGCAGGTCTGTCCTGGAGCCAGCTGGGATTGGCTCTGTTGGACATGGGGGCAGCTTCTGGCATCTTCTCACAAAAGCCACCCCTGCAGCCCCCCTACTGCCAAAACCTTGCCATGCAAACCCAATACACTGCTTCAGTGACCTTTTCAGTCACTGGTGACAGAAAAGTTGTTTTCAGCAGCCGCTGTGATACGGCTCACTAATTTTTGATGTCAAACTTTGAACCCCTGAAGTTGAATTTTGTCCAGCTTCCCACAGTGGTGATGGTCTGGAGAAAAAATCCTTGGGAAATGTCTGTCTGTGACTTTAAAATAATCTTTCCCGGGGTCAAAGGTAGTAAAGGGTAAAATTCAGCTTCTCAGCTGACTGTGCCAGACCTGTTAGAAGTCTATTCCAGCAGGATTTGTAAGAACAGCTAAATAAGTGCTCATATCACCAAAATATCTCAGTAGAGGCATGAAGGACAGAAGTCAGTGTAGACCAGTCATTAATAACAGCATTTTGCAGGGATGGCTGGTCAGTTCTGTTGTTGCAGGGCTAACAGAAAGGCTTGAAGAAAAGGAGACCGTGCAGGCAGCCAAGTTGAAAATGAAAGTGTGTTTGTACACACAATTGACTCGGTGTGAGAGGCACTTTCCTATTGCTGGTTGGCACCCAGACATCTCATCTGTGTCTCTCAGCTCGTTTGAGCTGCGGGGGTGGAGGATTAGCTCTCTCCTCTGGTTAAGGTAGGTAGTAACATCATGTAGTCAGTGCATACTGATGCCTAGCTCTGTAACTAACTTTCTTTTCTCATCTTTCAGACACTTCCCCCAAGCTTCCCTATCTCCTGATAGGAGGATCTGCAAGTGTTGTTGCTGTCAGTGGTGTGATTTTATGCTTGATTTTCAGGTGCAGAGGTAAGTCATTCAATGAGCCTGAAATGTATTACAATTCCATTGCTGACCATGTGCACGCACAAGGATGCTTACTTTGTTGCTGAGAGGGGGGTGGGAGGCAAAGATTGAGGAAAATGTCCATATATGATGCATTGCCCTTTTGGAAAAGGCCTAAAAAAATAAGGGGTGGAACATTAAAACAAGTCTGGAGTTTTGTATGAGCCATAGTTATTATGATATTAATGCATTATATATATGGCAGACAGTCATCCAGGATGAAATGGATTCTTTCTGAGAGTAGGGTAGGTTTTGGGTTTTTAGGATTAATTTCGATGTTCTGCATTTACCGACATAAAATTCTATACATAATAACGACAGCTCACAAATTTAGTCTAATGACTAGACACAACCAAGCTCCCTGTTTCTATCAGGAATCATGAGTTTTCCCTTGAGCAAGTGTAAGAATAGGCCATAGGTACATACTTCCCTCTGGTACACTCACAGTTTCTCAGGCTGTATAGATTTCATTGACACTGGGCCAGAGTCTTACTGAAGAATTTGATACTGAGAACTCAGATGATGGTTTGCTAGTCTTGGAGTGGGGTAAGATGGCTGTGAAGGTATGAAGGGAGTTGAAGCCCAAATGGAGGCTTAAAATGGGAGGAAGAGAGAATAACAGGCTGAAGGCAAGAGGGTTTTCAGGAGAGGAGTTGAAGCACTGGGAGAAGGCAATGTAGAGGTGGGCGAACTGTAAATGGAGGGAACTTGCAGAGAATCAGAGTGCCTGATTTACTCCCCTCTGTTGCCTTAGTGCTGCTCTAGCTTTACTGCTTGTCTGGGTTTCTTCTTTCTGCTCAGTGTCTTTCAGATTATCCTCCCCCACACTGGGCACATTACACTGCAGATGTATTTCTTGAACCAGGTCTGAATGAAAGGGGTAAAAGAGGGTTGGCAAGAGGGGACAACGAGGGGAGGTGTGCACTAGAAGAGCAGAGGAGGCAGGATGAGAAGAAAAAAAAAAAAAGATGGGAGAAGAAAACAGAAGGGCGGTTGTCATTGGTGGTGGCAGCACTGACCAGTGCTTGCAGCACTTTGAGGGTAGCCTGTCCCTGTCACAGTGTGATGTGCGTCTTTGGGGCAGGTGAGGAGAGGAGAAAATGTGCTCAGACAGGTTCCTTGGCCCAGCGTGTCTCTGCAGAACTGAGGAAAAATGCACCTAACTGAGTCAATTCTGTCATGTCTGCCAGGTTGACCAAAATTGTCAACGAAGGGAAAAATAAAACAACAGTGTGTTCAAGAGCAGGTCATAAAAAAATAAGAACTTAACCTATGAATGTAACTGTATTTTGAAGAAAGTCTTTCAACAGCTGGGGGCAGCTAGAGGAGAACTCTAGACATAACAGCACCTTGCTCCATCAAACCATTTTAATTTCCTGACATCTTACTTTTAGCTTTCAGGTTACGTAAATTGGCACGTGGGGCAGCAGTACCATTTGCAGTAAGTTGGCTTTTTTGTGTGTGTGTGCTTTGCTGTTTGTTTTTT